>VZUI01053586.1:0-50275 GCA_013401135.1 Cettia cetti
CTAAAAAGGCACATTATTGGTCCATAGGATTGACACCTCTCTCCATTGGTTAAGTAACAGAAATAGCAAACAACACCTGGGAGAGAAGTTGTTATGGGAAAAGAATATTGTTTACACAAAATTGTTTTGGAACAAGGAAAACTTGAAAAGTTTCCCTTGGGAAGTGCTAGCAATTCTCAGGCTCAGAAATATCAGGTCCACACACTTGTTCTCTAGGTCTCATGACCTATTTGCTTCTAAAGATTTAAAATTATTCTGGAGTTCTAATCCTGAGAATTAGTGGGGAAAGAAATTTCTTTCAGATATTAGTACAAACTTGTTCAGCCCCTTTGCTAGCCTTGACTTGAGAGCTCATTTTAGTCCCACGTGTTTTAGATGACTGGTGTGTGTGTGTGAATTAGCAGCATTTTAGTGTTGACTTTAGTGTCAGAAATCATATGAAGAATGTTCAGCCAGGTTAAGTAAAAAAAACCAATCCTACAAAATCGCTCAGCTTTTTAATAATACCATGGACAATGGTGCTGTATTTTTAAGAGACTTTGTACTTTGATGTGAATTGCATCATTTCAAGTTCAAGGAGAAATAATGTCTGCATGTTAGTGCAGCTACTTTTCCTAAATATGGACATTTGAAGGATCTAAGATGGAAGTGTCTATCACTCTTCAATCCACAAGCCCATTAGTTGTTTATCTTACCCTGGATTTAGCAAGAATGGCTTTAAAATAATACTTGCAAACACAAAAATAAAGAGTGACTGTGACTGCAGCTGGCAGAGCCTTTGGATGATTTGTCAAAGAGAGATAGAGACAAGTTTTGTGCCTTGCCTTTGGTATTACCCAAAGCTGGACAACCTGAAGGGTATGAGGAATAGTGATAGGGTGTTTGTGAAGGCCAGGGGACAGAGCTTGGGAGCAGCTCAGCCCAGTGCTGATAGCCATCCCAATATTCAATGGAAAGGATGTCGCCATCATCCTCTGCCAACTTTGAGTTTTAAATTTTATACAATATATTTACCTTCCCTTTTTCTTTCACCTATAATTATTGCATTACCTGTCTGCTTGTCTTCCATACAGTTGCCCTTAGACTTGAGAGGGAACTTCCTGTGATTTCTGAGTATGAATCAGAATCCATTCAAAAACACAGTTTATGTACCATTTGGATAGTCTTGGGCTTTTGCAGATTTCTTACTACCCATTGTATAGAACAAATTTTAAAGCACAGTGTTTCTTTAAATGAATTTTAGAACTAAAATCTGTGCCAGCTTTCTCATTGAAGGGCAGATAAGAGGTTTGCTCATTTGCTAGTGAAAATTCATTTTTACTGCTTGACTTGATGATTTGAAAAGGAAAATTATTTTAAATAGCAATAGTGTAGATAATTATGCAGTTTGAGTTCAGGAATAGGTTTGCAGCATTACACAGTATTGTTTAAATGCTATGGATGACAATGACTAAATAATTGACATTCTCTTTAGAGTTTTTTCATTTGTAGCCCTGCATTCTCCTAGGACACTGTCAGGTGCATACTAATGAGGACTTGATAATAATGGGGTGGGGGAGGGAGAGTTGAGTACATGGAGCTGTAAAGGCAGGACTCGGTACAGAAAATATTTTTTTAAGCAGTCCATATGTGGTTTGAAGCATCAGATGTTTTATTTTACATAAACTGTAATTTCCTGGGCAACACAGCATACCCGTTTATAATTTTTCATCATTTTGATGAATGGTCAGATTCTCAGGTTTCTTTTGTTTTTTGGAATTTGGGTAATACTCAACCAATCCTTCTTTACTTGGTACCCAACCTTTGTAATGCAGACACACTTTTATATATACATATTTGTTCGCACTAGAAAAGCACATAGATATTTAAACTCTTTACCACATGTTCTAAGATTACAAGATAACTGCACTACTTTCTGAAATTTCTGAGTTTAAGATGGATGGAGATTTCTTTCAACAGTGTGCCCTTGCTGTTGTTATGTATGTGTATAGAGCCAACCCAGTGGTAAGCATAAGGTTTTAAATTTTAAGGTAAATCTATTGCTGAAGAACATCAAGGTGTCACACACAAAAAAATCTTGAACAACACTCTAGGAGCTCCAAGGTGGTCAAAAATGTACAATTATTTACAGTCCTGAAGATGACAGTGATGTTTCAAATAGAAATTTCATTGTGCAAATATCAGGGCAATATGCTCTTTTAGAACAGCATAATTAGAAAGTACTTCAAAGCTGTTTTAAACTGATTCTAGATATCTTCTGGATCACCTCAAGAATGAAAGAGCAGAAACTGCATAGGAATTCATACATTGGAAAGAAATAAAAAAACCCAAAAACATGGCCTAATTGGAAATTCAGTCTAACATATCAGGAACTGTCTTTAGTTCTTTGCATGCAGTCTCCAAACAATCCATTTTGTTGATGCCTACAAGAAACTGGTGTCATTCTGTACCCTCAGAAGGGGCATCTCAAGGGGAAATTAGTACTTGCTTTGCTGAGGCCACAAGTGAAAATTTGCAAAATGTTCAATGGAGTTCAATCCAGACAATAACCTATCAGAGAAAAAAAATTTAAACAGGACTGAAAAGATCTCTGATGCTGAATTCACATTTTAATTAACTTTGCAGAATCATAGTGACTAAAAAGTAGTAGTTTCTAACTACCTCTTACAATGCTATTGAAATTTTTTTAAAGGGATACCATTTTATTGGTGGGATAAGGTTACACAAATCCCCTAAGCTAATCTAGACTCTTATCCCAGAAGCATGGAACCTATGCTCATTGCATTTGGAGCAAAGTTTCTTTCTGCCATACACTGAACAATATGTTTATGGCTAGGGATGTTAGAATTCATGACACAGCCCTTGAAGGAGGGCTGTCAAAATCTAGAGTCCCTTTAGAGATAAAAGAAAGAGAAAGACATGATTTTTCTTCTCCCAAAGTAGATAGGTCACATTAATAATTCCATAAGAATTCATATTTCTCTCAATTTTCTATAAAATTGGATAATAAAGGAGACATCTGGGCCATAGATACTGAAACTTTTGTGAGATCAATCTCACCCAGACTGTCTTGGCCTGTTGGCATATCACATAGCCTCAGTTAACACTTGTAAATATATTCAAGAGGAGTTTTGGGATAGCAGCACTGATGACGTCAATATGCTGAGGTACTAAGTTAATAAAGTTGTTAACAGCCTTATGAATGCAATTAATCAATTATTACCTTGAAACTCATACCCTAAATATATATCCAACTCATGGTATAACCTAAAAACATATTAATTGAAAGGTCAACATTCCTGTTTTCAGTTACTTCCTCATATAAGAACATGGTGGGGTGAGGAAAATTACATTAATTAATTTTTGATGTTGATACTGATGAAATTGGAAACTGAAAAATGGAGAAGTAGTAAAAAATGACACCTCAACATTCATAAATTTTTTTCACTGTGTTTGAATTCGTTGTGATTTGGTAAAAAATATTTAGAAGTGTTAAGAAAAAGTATAAAGGAGAAAAATTGTCTTTGACTACAAAACTGAGGGGGTTTTTACATTTATATCTAAGGTCTGTTTTTGCAGGTAAAATTGCTATAAAGCTGTCTGTTCTTTGGAGTTGTCTCTGTACAAGCGTGTAAATTTAGTCTGTACCTTTGACAGGAATGTCACCAGCCTTTAAAATTTTGATTCTTGGATTTAATCTTTTGATGTTGAATCACCATACTGACAGGAAAAGACAAATTCAAGGTGAAAAAATAAGCCAGAAGGCCTCACCAAAAGTGAGTCTTTTCACTAAACAAAAACAAAAGTGATACCATCACCCACCCTCAAACCCTCAAAAATCATGAATTACAGCCACAAATTTGACTCTTCTGACTCAGCTTGGCTTAATTTTGCATCCTCATATTTCCTTAAGCTTCATATAGTTTGATTTCCTTTCTAATCTTTAGAAAGAGAGAGTAAGAATCATGTTTCCATATAAATTCTTTTCTGGATTCTGCAATGTGAAATTTGCTTAATAAATTACATAAACAGAAGAATGCCTAGTCCACAGTTTTTTGGCCTGAACCATTGACAATTTTGTTTTTTCTTGATCTTTCTGCTTGAAAAATGTTGGATTTTTAGTTACACAGAATGGCATGTCTAATAACTCCATTAGTACCAGAGAATAGTTCATTTTTTGGTTTGAGACCTCAAGATCTCTTTGAGACATCCAGTTCTCTGAGGACTTGAGCGATGTCTTATCCCTGCGGCATGTCTGCACTGCTGTCGTGCCACCCCTGGCACAGGTGGCAGCAGTGCAGACTCAGCCCAGGGCACAGCCAGGAGGGAGCTGCCTGCACAGCCCTGCTCAGCTCTGAGAGATTGGCCTACACAGTGGTTGAGATCACGAGGACATCAGGGTTGTGGTGTAAAGCACATCTTACCCACAATCTAGATTTTGCCTGATCCTGTGGGATCTTTTACTTTATGGGTGTAAGGAATGTTTTGGATCACACTGCAGACCTCTGCATAGATGATACAGAGCCACAGAAGATGTTCTTCTTTTGTGTGAGATGATGGCTACGCAAAATTATAATTCAACCGTGCAGTGTGAACAGATAACAGGCTACAATGAATCTCGTACCTCTCAGAGATTTTTTTTGGTTGTAAAATGATGTATCACACACTGGTGAGTAAAATTAGTGGCCCGTAAATCCCACAATATAAATCACCTATGGGGTGTGTTAAAACATATAGCTGGAAACATCAGTATTTCATCTGAGGTAATTGAATTAGTTACTAAATAAAAGAAATACGTGTGACCCTTATTGATTTTTCCTCTTTGAATATAATGGCTGCAGAAGGGGAGGAGAGAGAACTGGAGAGAGAGAGTGGGAGAGAAAGAGAAAGGAGGGAGAGGGAGAGGGAGAGGGAGAGGGAGAGGGAGAGGGAGAGGGAGAGGTTTTTTGCAGACTCCAAATGGGAACACCTCACAAGGGCAGTGGCAAGGAACAAGATCCTTATAACCCAAATAAAATATAGGCAGTTAAAGAATTTGATCACAAGTTTTCTCTGCTGAATGTGCAACAAGGTAGTCCCAAATTAAAGTGTTCTGGGTTTTGGTAATAATCACTAGTGAATGCACTCTATTTTATTTACAACATACTTAATTAGCTCATGCTGGTTGTGTCTGTGCTGCAAAGTGGGTACACTTGAAGCTGTGCCATGCAGTCCTGTTTGCTGACTGAAATCTCTTGGAATATATCTAAGCCCCATGGGCATCCAAATTTCCCACCAGAGGACACTGGGATACACGGGGATATACTGCAGCTGGAATTCACAAAGAGAATTCAATCACAGAGATGTCTGTCCCATGGCATAAGCCCAGCTACTGTATCATGTGAAATAATTTTCATTATTCTTTTGCTCCTTCTTCCAAATGTTTAAATAAAATTTATAAATCACTTGTGTACACTCATTAATAAGAAGAGAAACTTAAAACGATCCAATTATTTTTGGAAGACACTTCATTCTGCAAGGGGAGTTTGGAGAAATATGCATGTTTATAGGTGTATTCAAAATATAATATGGTCAGATGTCTTGTAAATGAAGTTGATATGACAACCTATTACGCTGGAAATAGTCTGCAATCTGCATTACCATTCGTTCAAAGAAAAGTCAGACAATTTAATTCATTCCTGCAATATACGGAATTTTCTGACTAGCAGGCTGAACTTGAGTGGCAAATCCCTTTTTCTTCCTACTAATAGATGTTCTCCGCATTTCAACTGAAGTAATTAAAACTTAGATTAGTAAAAAGATGTAGTTTCTGGTACAGATTTGATAAAAGCTATACACTGCACTAATCAATTCTAAAACAAATTTTCAAAAAACTCATTTCTTGTTCTGCTTATTTTTTCACCTTCCTGTTTATCCCATTCATCATTTAAACTGTCTTTTCATACAGGACTTGCCTAACTTTAGCCACCTAGAAGTTAAAAATCTTGTCTAAGTGAAAGTCAATGAAAAGTAACAAAAACTTTCTGAGGGTGATAACAGTTAATCCTAAAAAAGGTATCTTAGCTAGGTTAGAATTATTTGCCCTCTGGAAGTGGGCTACCCGTTACCTGTTACAGGAAATGCAGTCATCAAATTTGGGTGTAAAACCCAGTTACTATATAGGTAAAGGCAGGTGAATCAGGTCTGTAGAGTTGAAATTGTTTGGGGAAGAAATTCTTGGCCACAATTTAACACTTCCAGATATTCCTGTACCTGTGGGATTTAAAAAATAACCAAACCAACAAACCAAAAACCCCAAACAAATAAAGACAACCCCCCCAACAAAACATATAAGCAGACAAACACACACAAAACTGAACCATTCTATACCAATAAACCTCCTAAAATGATACAAACATGTCTGGACAAACATGTCCAGAAATTTTCTGTTGTTGTCTTCTTTAGTTACCTTTAGAATCTTGGAAAAGCTGTCCCTTTATAGCTAGATGGTTGAACAAGGCATCAAGATATTGGGCCTGCTTAAGACCTGCTGGAGCTACTGAGAACTCCAAACATTAAACTTCCAATGTACTGCACAGTCCCTGTGAGCTAGAGCTCTTTTTATGTTGCCCTGATGAAGTTTATGGTGTGCATATCTGATTTTTTTAATCTATAATCATTTTTAGGTAAGAGTGAAACTAGATATTTTGCGTTGTTACTTAAAGTGGCTGCTTCTTGTGAGAAAAATTGTTTTCATTAAAAAAAAAAAAAAAAACTTTTCTTCTCTGTGTCCTATACATGACATTTTTTAAATATGTTAGATTGTAGAACACAAATCTTCAAGCAGTACTTTTTTTTTTTTTTGGTAGCAAGCTTTCTGAGTTTATCATCATGTTTATCAGCTCTATTTGCCAAGCTGCTTAAGCCTTCATTGCCTGAACACAGCAGGGAGATTCTTCCTGGAACTGGGTTCCTCCACTGACTGTGTTGAAGTCACCCTGCCTCAGAGATCTGAAACAGTTGGAGAGAAACCAGGAATCTCCTTCCAAAACATAATGTCTGCAAGAATGATGGTGAAAATTTGGTGGTTTGTCTGTGATTATTTTAAAGAAATGTTTCCTTATTCCTGTAAGTTATGAAGTTGTTCTGCAGCATTGTTATAACTGATGTTTACTAATTATTCATTCAAAACTGCTTTGTTATAGATTCTGCAAATAAGAATTAGTAATTAAAAATTATTCTTCTCTTAAAACAGTCCTGATTTTGTGCATTTAAATGTTTGCTTTGATCCTCAAAAATAAAAGAAATATCACCTAGTTTGTTCTTTATTTTGTAGAGAACATAATTTAATCCTTCGTTAAACAGGAACTTCTGCTGGGGCAAGAAGCAGCTACTGAAGCCAAGAATAGATAATAATAAACATGTTTTTGTCAGTCGTGATGAACAGTACAACCCACCAATATGTGCTGTTTTGCTATACATGGCTGGGAGGCAGCCAGGGGCTGTGTGAGGAGGGGCTCCCTCACAGCTGCTCCGGGACCTGCCGAAGGTTGGCTGCAGGAGCACCCTCACCCCTCTGTGCAGAGCTGGGGACAACCTGTGGCAAAGGTGTTCCCCTGTCACAGCACTTCTGTTCCAATGTGCTGTGCCTTTCAAACCTGTGGACTTCTTGAAAGACTTCATTAAGGCTCTTAAACACCAAAATCAGCTTTGAATATTACCACTCCAGACAGCTTAGCTATTTTGTACTTTGGGGCTTCTAAGGTTTCCTGGCAGGTAAAATTCTGTTTCCTATGGGACCATGAGCACTGCAGTTGGATCTTTCAGCATCTATCTTCCATTCAAATTTGAAGGGAGTTGAGCAGCATGACACTTCTCAATGGGAATCCCCTTGAGGAAGTGATCTGCTAACTATCCTCACAACATAAAGTAAATCAACAAGATGTGACTCTCCATGAAAGGTAGTTGCAACAGCTTATCACTACAAATTACTTCTAATGCTACAGCTTAGTGGCAAGGGCACTTTTCCTAGGATGGATGTAGGATTCCTGGCCTGGACATCTTCTCAGTCTAACAAAGGGCAATGGCTCTGAAGTTGTGGCCTTTGCCACCAGGCTATATGAACTTTTGGATAGCTCCAGCCCTCCACAGCTCCTTCTGAAGACATTCCAGCCAAGACACCAGAAGAGTATAAGGAAACAACACAGAGAAGCTAAATTTGCACCTTGGATATTGAGTTCTTATCTTTAAATGTAATCCTCACATTTTAAAGTCAAAAGTCATTAATTAAATAGAACAGAGAAAAAAAAGTCCTGGGGTCAAAACCTAATACCTGGTCAGAACCACAGGCATTAGTCAGGTCAATTTACCATATCAGCTTTTGTTCTATGTCTTTTTATTCCTCTATCTTTTTTCAGCCTTGGGACCTCAGAGACCAGATTTAAAAATATGGTGACACCTTTTCACAATGCACATTTACAATGTTGTTTTCTGTAATTACAGTGGCAAAGTGCTTAAGGAAAGGAAGAATAATAATATTTTTAGAGAGGAGAAAACATTTGATGAAATCTGAATGCTATAGAAATAGAAATCCAGCTTGACTGCAAACAAAATTAAGTGGATGAAGCCTAGACGTGGGAAAGCTCTGTTCTTCCCCATCATAACTCTGACTCAAAAGTTCTGACAGAAAAAAAACATTGAAAGCTACAGTTTTTTAGAGCTGAAGCTGGCTTCTGAGAGCAGCTCTGGTGTTTTCTAAATGTAAGAAGTGTATGTTTTAGTTCAGGATTTTTAAAATATTAAAGTTACTGGCAGACTCACACAACATAGCACATGTGATATCTTGACAGTATAACTCCTGAACAATAAATCTAAACTCAAAATATTGGACCATTCCTTGGCCTTAATTCTGTATTGATTCACTCACTGCATAATTAAGATTGACTTACAGAAGAAAAACTTAGGTGTTATAAGTAATGTATTTACATGGATCCCTTAGATCAACTAATGATCCCATATACCACATATTAATCTGCTTTTCAGGCACATCAGTGTTGCTAGCACTTTTGAGTAGAATTTGTACTTTTGAGGTTGAGGGTGAGAGTGAAGCAATTTCTGAAATTACATCATCCCAACCTTGGATGGGGCAGTGGAGGCAGACATTTTAAAGCAATACTGTTTAAAAGCAGAGCAGTAAAATTGTAAGAATGTTCATCAGGTTAGAGGTTCATAAAAATAAATATAGTGCTCTTCAGACACAAATGACTGGATAGTATAGAAAGACTATGATTTATGAAAATGTGATCTGCAAGTATTATCCGTCATGTAGTGAACTTCTGCTGAAAGTCCTAAGGTTATTTACTTTTTCTTACCCTGTGGTGTATTTGGGGCTTTTCTCCTATTTTGTTTACTGTCACAAATGTTGTGTCTTACAGAATCATTCATCCTCAGAATTTTCATCTGTCCTCTATCCTACAATCATGTCTGTGCTAAATTGCCCACAGAAAAGCACCCCACCCTGCTTCTTTCATACAAGTGCCATAAGCAACATTCTCACATAGGAAGAAACACAAACTCATGATGCCAATGGAGGGGCTTTTATACCAAGCAACCCCTAGAACTAATTTTTTTCTTTAGCTGATGCCAAAAAAGTGACTTCAGCCATGCAGACCCTCAAGCTCTATTGCTCAAAGCAATTACAGGCTTGAGACCTTAGATACATTTCTCATAGAGCAAAACCTCTGTGTATTCTGTTGAAGAGTCGCTCAAAGATCAATATAAATAAATTTGTGAGGCTTTTGAGGAAGACTTGATTTTTATTAAATTGCTGGTTTCTGCAAAGTGTCCTTTTTTAGCAGCCAGCTAAAATGCTCTCAGGTAAAATCCTTCAAGAATCCCATAGCTAATACTTAATAGGATTTAATTATTTTACAATATATCTCTTTCACATCAATGCTCCCCTGAATCTGCCACATCCAGAGGAGCAATACAAGTGCTGAATTATGTAAAACAATTTGAGTGTAGAATATGGGTAATAATATGCAAGGTCAAAAAACAGGCAAGAGTGATTTGGAACAACTAAATTGCTTGATGTGATACTTTGGCTTGATAGTCTTTAACAGGAGGCTTTACATAAGTCAAAGGTCTTTGGAGTAATATGCAAATCAAAATCCTACCACTCTCCCAAATCCTTTTAATCCAGTCGTTAATCTCAATAATGACCTAGTTTTTGGAACCTTTACTGTGTTCAGCCACTTAATCACATTACCTAGTTTGCCCTTTGCAAACTTTTAGAGGAGAAATAAATGTACATAAATAGCATCCTACTATAATGTAGCTGAAGTCTTCCCGAACAAGTGCAGTTTTACAGCAGGAAACGTTATGGCACCTACTGAAGTTTCATGTAGCCTCTCTGTTTAACCACAACTTTTACATTTTTAGAGCTTTGTATAAAACAAAGGAAGGAAAAAAGAGGTGGATACCAGATTCTTATACTAACCTGACAGTTGTTGGAGAAACATCAAGATGAGAAGCCATTGCATACTCTGGATCTTTTTTCTCCAGTTGCTGTGCATTACATTATCACTGACATGCCTGGCTTACTGTAAAAATAAATAATGGAGAAAATCACGGTATTCATGTGTGCTTTGAAATTGTAGAAAAAAATTATCAACCATGGAAACACACCTAGTAACATTTTTACATATTGCTCTTAGAAATAGTAAAAACCGGTTTAAATTTAATGAAAGACACAACTGATGTCAGAATTCCACAAAAAGGCATGGCACAGACTGGCTAAAGCACAGCTCATACAGCACGCAATTATTCTCCAATAACAAGCACATTGGAGCCTGAAGTTCACTTAAAGCAATTGCTTGGCTGGTAAATGGGTTCTGTGCTTTGTGTCTGGAGAAGCATGTCAGAAGTTTTACACAACAACATGATGCACTTCCTGTGTAACTCCACCAATGAGATAATCACATACCTACCTGATTGTCAAATATCTATCAGACAGACTAAGCACATTTATAGGTGATCTTGTAGAACAAGATGGGTGTATTTTATTTATATTATTTTATTTTATTTTGTTTTGTTTTGTTTTGTTTTGTTTTGTTTTTTTATTTCATTTTATTTCATTTCATTTCATTTCATTTCATTTCATTTCATTTCATTTCATTTCATTTTTTTTAATTTTATTTTTGAAAGAACGTTCCAACACCGATCATATTTTTAAAAGACCTAGCTCTTTTATCTCTGATCTTTCATAGCCATCCTGCAGTTGACTTGAAGCTAAATAGTGTTTTTAACAGCTATGCCTCAGAGAGAATACCAGAGGGTAAAAAAAGAACTCTGCTCCCGTAAAGTGTGTATAAAACCAGACAGTAATGT
This sequence comes from Cettia cetti, assembly GCA_013401135.1. Classification (NCBI taxonomy): domain Eukaryota; kingdom Metazoa; phylum Chordata; class Aves; order Passeriformes; family Sylviidae; genus Cettia; species Cettia cetti. The sequence goes on from VZUI01053586.1 coordinate 11,368, forward strand.
ATGCACTCTCCATAAGGAGTCACAAAGGCTGAAAGCATTCGCTAGTTCTCTGAAGCCTAAAAGACCATGACAGATACAATGCATGCTCTAGTAACTAGATACAACAACTCCGAATCAAGTTTATCTTTATTGTAAATTTCATTTTTATACCACCACTTTTGAAAGTAGAAGAAAGCCTAAAGTGAAAATAACAATAAAGAAATGAATGTTAATACTACTGTTGAGAATCTGAATGATGTGAGGAAGCCAAGCATCTGCTATTGAGAAGGAGTACAGTTTTACAAAAATTATGCTAGAAGTCTTTCACTTTTAATAGAACATTAAACTCTTGGCCTAGATTTTCTGAAGTATCCAGCTCTCATATCTGTGGAAGTGATATGATTTTCCATTATATTGCATGGCCTGGTGTAAAAATTTTTCAGAAGCTCATTTTCCGTCACATTAGTGCATTTTCCAGGAGTTTTGTCTAAAGGAAAATTACTTTAGCTCCCGAATCCCACTATTATGCTGTCTTTTTAGCCCTTATATTATTTCAAAATAATAATACAGTCATAAAATCATAGAAAGGTTCCAGATCAAAGGGACCTTCAAAGAACATCTAGTCCAACACCCCTGCAAGGATGAGGGACACCTTCCACTAGTGGGGTTGCTAAAAGCTCCATTTAAGCTGGAATTGAACATTTCCAGGGATGGAAAGCCTCAGATTCTCTGGGCAACCAGTTCTGGTGCCTCACCACTCTCAAAGCAACAAATTTACTCCTAATATTAAATCTAACCCTACCATCTTTCAGTTAAAAACCATACCCTCTTATCCTATTGCTACACACCCTTCTAAAAAGTCCCTCCAACTGCCCCACGTTCTTCCTATGTTTGGTACCCCAGAGCTGAGCACAGCACTCCAGGTGGGATCTCATGAGAGTTGAGTGGGGGGGCAGAATCCTCTCCCTCAACTTGCTGGCCACACTTGTTTGGATGCATCCCAGAATGGGTTGGGCTGAGTTGGTGACAACGCCAATAAACATTTTTTGTAACAGAGAAACAGAGAATGGTTAAGGTTGGAATGGACCTCTGGAGATCATCTACTGCAAAGTCCCTGTTCAAAGCAGGGATTAGCTTCAGCAAATAACTTCCAGCTGTGTCCAGTTGGGTTTTGAGTATCTCCAGAGTTGGACACTCCACAGCCTCACTGGGCAACTTGGCTCAGTGCTTGATTGCTGACACAGTAAAAATGGACCTCAAAGCTGTTCTCCAGCCAGATTTTCTCAGCCTGGATTTGTGCATAGGGTTATTCCTGCTGAGGTGCAGGACTTGGAGTTTGCCTTTGTTGAAATTCATAGTGTTCTTGTCAGACCATTTCTTGTACCTGTTGAGGTCTCTATGAATGGTAACATGCCCATCTGGTGTATCAGCTGCTCCTCCCAGTTTTGTGCCATCAACACCCTGCCAGTGCTACCTTCAGTGTCATCATCCAGAACACTAAACAGGAGCTTCACCGGTTTTGCCCCAGTATCAGCCCCCAAGGTACGTCACTGGTGACTGGCTTCCAGCTGGACCTTAACCTGTCAAACTTGGCAGCTCAGCCAGTCCACTGTCCTCTTATCTGGCCTGTACTAAGCCCTATAAGGAGTTCCAATTGCTCTGCCTTCCCATTCTTTTGAATAAAAGATGAGTATGCACCAAAGGTAAAATTAGGCACACATACATAGATATATTTTTATGAGAAGAGCATGTAGAGTCTCTTTATGGTTAGCATTCACAAAATTGCATGTGTTGGCCTTCATATAGCTGAAAATATCCTTTGTACTGAATTTATGAAGCTAAGTATATTTAACTTGGTCCTGAAAGGCTCTGCAGATTTTGTTAGAGGCTGTACAGGTTTTTTATCAACTCTGATAAAATTTTTCCATAATATTTAACATCAACAATACATCTTTGATCATTTGAATAACAGTAGTAAATATAATTTGCATGGAGTGTAGTGTTGGAGAGGGCAACGCTAGTATATGAAAATTACATCAAGGTAATATTTCATTCTCAATAAGGACAAACAGAAAGGAGAACAACAGCCTTCTGGCATTTTTAAGGTGGCTTTTTCCAGCCCTAGTGACTCATCCTTGAGGCAGTCTCTGAAGGCTGACAGATATTGCTCAAACAGTTACCTTTCCTTTTCACAAATTGCAAGCCACTGCTAATGTACCAAAAATAATGTAATTTTTTCAGTTATTTTTAAGATGTTTTCTTGATGAGCATAAAAAAATCACAAATCATTTTATTTCTGTATCAGTGGCCATTGCAAAACAGAAATCAGTTAGAAAGATGAGGGATGTAGCAGTATGCAAACATAGCAATTGAAATGGAAGCTGGTAAAACCAAAATTTTAAAACTTGAAACTTTTTCAGAGATCGGAAGGGTAGGATAGGGCTGTAGGACTGTACTAATATCCACATGCATATATATATACAGCCCTGTTCCATGAATATACTTAGTTTTTTCCACTCAAATACTCATAGCAAGGTCAGTGACCAAGAACACCTGCAAATATCTCCAGGTTAAGTACTACTGTAAGAAGAGGAAGATTTTGGATGAGGGGTGGAGGCAGAGTACCTAAGCTAACAGTATGCTGAACCATGGAAAGACTGAGGTTGAGTTTTAGTTGGATTCTGCAGTCAGACCTCTAGGCTGAGCTGAAACAGACCACAGGGTCGTTTTTGTCTTTCCAAACATTCCCTGTCCAAAGTGACTCAACAACGTCTGTGTCAGTTCTGAAGGACATTAGAGACAGTTTTTTCTTTTACTAACATCCATTCAAACAATGGCAGCACAGCTTATCCTCGTGATTGCAGCAGGTTCTGTGTCTCCACTGGGTATTTGTGAATGAAGATGTCTCTGGCAGAAGAAGAAATGTCTGGGTAGCAGTGGAGTAAGTCTGCTGCTAATTGATAACCCAAAGTCCAGTGCTATATGATTGCAATGCTATCTGGAAGATCAAGAAAACTGTGTTGGCTCATAATTCAAAAAGAAATGATTAAGATGTGGGGGAAAAAAAAAGAAAGAAAGAAATAAGGGGAGAGGGAATCAATAGTGGGAAATCTCATCTATAGCTGACATCTGAAGCCTTCAAAGATTGAGCACTCTGTAACTTGAGATATCAATCTGGATGATCAGCAGAGGTTGGCTAGGTGAAAAGGGAACACCAGATAACAGAAAGAAACCTCCTAACACTTTTGTCAGGCCCAGTTTCTACTGTCAAACACGTGAGAATTGAAAGAGCAAGCATGCAGATCTGCAGCCTTTCAATACTTAAGGCATTTGAAGCATGCTTTTAGTGCTCGGGTAAATTGTTTCACTCCATCAGCAAAATAAGTCAAGGGAACCTGAAAGGATTAAACAGTTATTAGATGGATCTTGATGAAAAGTCCAATATGAAGATACTGGTGATTTCATCATCATCAAGAAAATGCACACAACAGTTCAATTTTGATTGTGTGAGGGTTGTTTAGGTTTTGTGTACAAAATTTTTGTGTTTTGATTAGTATTCCTCTGTCCTCTGCATATCAGCTAAAATTCATAGGATAATCATGACAAAGTTGGTTTCATTTAAATGCTTATTATAATTCCATTTTGTCTCATTTATACTCTAATCAAATAAATCCCACAGGAAGTTTTAAAAAAGACCAGTCTTGCTTAACACTATCAGGCTCTATTCCAATATGTAGACGGACAGAGCTAAAGGAAATGACAGTTAATCAACAACTTATTGTCCTGACATACAAAGTTTTAACCTTTGCTAAAGGACATGTATTTAGTTTGTAATGAAGAAGTGCAAAAACTTGAGCTGAGTGAAGCACTTTGAGGCTGAAAGCACTTCTTCTGTTCCCTTCAGAGTCCATCATCAACCCAGGACAACAGCTTACGCATTGCAAATAAGAAAGGACCTGGCTCATTAGGGCTTACCAGGCCAGGTAGTTTCATAGGAATAAAATAAATGTTTTTGTAGTGTTATCTACAAGTTCCGTTCTTCAGTTGCAATGACTGTGCTGCAGAAGATATAAAATTACAAACACGAGTAAGTGCCTTGAGGTTCTCACAAGAGCACAGACTGGCCATCCAGTTTTTGAAGGCAGCACAGACCTATAACCATGACCTTGAATTGCCTGTGGGATCATCTTGTGCGCCTAAGTGCTCATCAGTAAGTAAGCAAACTAAAGTGGGTTTCATTCCCCAAAAGACTTCAAGTTCTCACATAAAAATTTACTATAATAAATTAACCTCAAGTTAATAAGATCTTTATGGGTTTGCTTTTTTCTTTTCTTTTTTTTTTTTAACTCAGAAATATGTGTTAATCACAGAGATTAATGTTAAGATATTAAAATATCACTGAGCATTAGGGCCGGATAGTTCTGCAAGTGGAAAATATCCTGAGGTAAGGATATTTTCCTAGGATTCTTGGAAGGTAGATGTTACACCTTATCAATGAACCCTTAAAGCAGTCTCCATTGTTCCAGGCACTATACAAACACACACAAACATACCTGCCTGAAAGAAGTGTCCATGTGAGAAGCCTTTTTGGCTCCTTGTCCCAGAACAAATAGAGGTACAAAAGGATATTCGGGATGAGATTTATTTCACGTGACTTCAGACCTCTGACCAGTGCAGATCCTGTGTTTTCGTTATGTGGGAGGCTTTGGCTGCTCAGCAGAGGTAGTTTGGAGCCTGGAAAATTGATGCACCTCTTCTGGCCTGCCTGCACTGTCAGATCACTGGTGTCTCTCACAAGGTGGCACTGGCCTTTTGGTAACATGTACTTCCCTTCCTTGAAATAACTTATTTCACACAGGGCCGGGAATAAAACATGAATTAACATCAAGGAAAGGTACTTAAATATATATGATCACTTAAAATGCCCCTTTTTTTTTGTTTTCATTATATACATCATACAAGAGAAGAAAATTGATCTAAACAAGAGGCATTAACCAGTATGTAAGGAATTAGTCAGAATTATTATTTTTATACTTAGGCAATTGTGTTTATAGACTATCATTTTGTAATAGAGTTTTCTGGTTTGTTTTTGCCTGGTTGTTTTGGTTTGTTTCTGTTGGTTTTTTGTTTGGTTGGTTTTTCTAATCTAGTCCCAAATATGAAAGCTAAAATGAATCTTGATTAAATAATGTACTTTAGAGTATATATAACTCCAATGAGAAGAGCAATTCATGTGAATGTAGTGGGATGTCTGGCAAAACTGCAAATTCTTCAAGGACAGAACAGAGTAGCAATAGTGCATTTGTACCATTCTGAGCCTGACAACAATGCAGTAAGAGCTGGAGAAATGTTTCCATGTGGTTGTTCAACAGAAAAAAAAAAAGTTTTAGAACATTTAAATTAATTCATTATTTTGGTTTTGTATTAATTAAGTCTTGTAAGGAATCACTAGATTCATTCAGATCAGCAATATGGAAATTGTTCACATTTTTCAAAAAAAAAAAATTCCAAAATCAGATTTCAGCCAAATGTAACTTTTCACCCTCTACCATTAATTTTTATTTTTCTTGGCTTTAATTTTGTCATCAAAGCCATGAGTAATTTTCATAGCCTTGTTCTTATGTTGCTGTGCACTCTCCCAAACACATTTCTTAAGAAGTTTTAAAAAAGACCAGTCTTGCTTAACACTATCAGGCTCTATTCCAATATGTAGAGTACAAAAAAAATAAGTATAGAATAAAATTACCATTACTATAAGTAGTATTTCTCAGTGTGCCAATGATTTCTTTAACCTTTCTGGTGATGTTATGATGTCACAATTCTGCAGCTTTGGCCTATTTTTTGCATAGCCTTCACTGGGCTAGACTTGATGGAAATAAACATCTTACATAACAGTCCGGCTGTGCACTCAGCTCTTTCCCATCCTCTATTTTTTTTTTTTCCTGAAGGAGATTTTCCCAGCATGAATTCTGTATGTACAATTAACATTTGCCAAATTTCATCTTCAAAATCTGTTAGGGCTTTTAAGAAGATTAAGAGACAGAGCTGATGTGTTTCATCACCCTTCCTTTGTAATCACACAGCTTTACACTAGGAAAGAGAGCAAGAGGTAGGTTAAAACTGCAGTAACTCCCTTGAAAGAAGAACTAAAAATAGAAGGCTCGGAATGTGAGACTTTGTATTACTGGGGTTATTTAAACCAAACCCTTTCAGGAAAGAGCAAAGAGCAGATACAGCTTACCCTCACAGACATAAAAAAATACCCTGACCTGATAGCTTTTGCTTCTATGCTAATAGCAAAGAGAAGAATGAACAGTATTGCACAACAGAACCTCAACTCTTTCTTTTCCTTTTTTTAATCTATTTTGGCTGAAGGGGTAGCAGGTATGTATACAGACTCAGACTGGATAGGAAATCTTCCTAAAGAATAAAGGATGAAATACATGTGCAGAAATATTTTTACCCAAAGTGAATACAGAAATAGGTTCATATATATCAAGAAAAAAACAAAAGTGCCAGAATATGTACCCTAGATTGGCTTTAACCAAGTTGCACATACAGGCTTTAAAGTAAGGAAAGTTTGCAGAAAAAAATTTGCAAAGCTCTCAGAGTTGTTTACTTCCTAAAGTCAAGTCGCAGGCAGTACCATCAACCTCTACTTTCAAAATCACCGAACAGTTTAAAAATAATGACAGTTATAACATATTTTGGACCTGATGAGGTAAGCAGAATCCTAAATGATCAGGCCTACAATTACCAACTCAGTAATGTTAAACCCTTTCTATTAGAAAATAAAAATTTGATATGTCACAGTGGACATGAAGTAGCTTTTCATTTTTAATAGTTAAGTACTACCTAAGCCTGTGTCCTTTAATTAGCATAAACACTCCTGTGCTGAAGGAATGGTCAGTATTAATACAGATCTGAATCAGACAAAGGCTCACCTCCCTCAGTTAAGGAAGACCCTGTTTCCAGGTGCAAATGGCATGATAAATGCAGGCAAACTTCCTCCACTCACCAATCTGCTGCCTTAACAGACATGTAATCATTGTACAGCACACCAGGCAGGTTTTCCCAAGCATTACTGAAGTCAATACTTCTATCAGCAGGACATGTTGCTATGCTTAATAGACCTTTTCAATATTTACATTTCTCTAGAAATAACATCTCTTCAACTCTACAATCTCTTTAAAGTTATGGGATTTTAAGAATAATTTTTAACTGGTTTTTTTTCCTGCCTCAGGAGAAAACAATTGAATTTACTGTCCTTGTTATATCAGAGAATTTAAATGTTCTTTCTGAGACAAAAATTCTTTTTCACCGTAAACTACATTCAAACATGAAAGCATTAGGAACAGTCCTGCAAAGGGAATCCTTGGCCATATTCTAAATAGCATCCCAGTTTTTTGAGGTGAAGAAAGATAAAGAATTGGAAAGGCAAAACCCCCTAAATTTTACATTGGCTAGCTTGCCTTCAAACCAGCCAATGTAATGAACTTTTATGCCCCTAAAGCATGAAAACAATAGTGTAAAGGTTTGTGCAATGGGTGTTGGTTTTACTTAATTTATCCCACATGTCTAATACTTATGAAGCGAGAACACTCTGGGTTGATTCTTAAGAGAATATGTTTATTGCATTGTTTATAAGCCACACTTCAAATCCTAATGTTGCCAGAAAAAAGGTAAACCACTGACCAGCATGTCACATGAATTGAGAATGTATCACTGAGCTGTAGAGTTGGTAGAGACATTTACCTCTTAAGTCAAGTTTAATTTCAAAGGAACAGCAGTTACTGAAGGGTGCCCCAAAATAGTAAAATTAAATGAAATCCAGGCAAGCAAAAGTGCATTCATTAAAATAAACCTCTTCCATGCACCAGAGCCTTCCTAGAAAGTTGGTGTTGCAGAAAATCCTTGTGAAAGTCAACTTTGAAAAAGAAGCTTCTAATTGTTCTGCAAAGTAGAAAAAGGGGGAAAAAAACCCACCTGCTAGTGGTGTCCATGTAATCTCACCACAGTGTTCAGTCATATTGTCTCAGTTGAAAATCCTGGTTTCATTCCTACTTATGAGCTTGACTTGTGTAATTGACTTCCCCTTGGGTTTGCATTCCTTGTAAGAGTCACAAATAAAAGGGTTCCCCCTTGTCCTGTCACTACATATCCTTGTAACAAGTCCCTCATCAGCTTCCTTTCAGGTACTGGAAGGCCACAATAAGGTTCCCTGGAATCTTCTTTTCTGCAGGTTGTATCAGTTTGATCTCAGAAATTATGGTCAGCCTCAGTCTCTGTGTTAAACTCTTCTTGAGATGATAGAGTTTTAATGTCCAAGATATCTTCCAGAGATAAGAGGTTCTTTCTCAATGCTCATATTTAGATATCTGTACTGGTTTGGCTCTTGGGTGGAGGACTTTAAAATTCTCTACATTTTCTAAGAGTTACCTAAGATATGAGAGAACTCATGTAAAAAAACCCCAAAAGCACAAAAATAGAGTCTTGGTGCACAAAAACCTCTTTTCGATACCACAAGTCCACTGAAATCAATGGTGTACAGATTCAAACTTCCATAGCTAATTTAGTAAAGTAAACCTTCCCCTTCTTCCCCTTCATCTAGTCTATGTACATCAGTTTTGTGATTTTCATCCATATAATAAATGACTTAAAAAACCCTGTCAGGCTTAGTAATGCTGAATTTCTGACAAAATGAATAAACAGATGCAAGTTGTGATTTCTTTATGGCCAAGCAGGTTTTAAATTTTGGTCTGAGCTTAGTAAAAGTAATAGCAAAAAATAAGTGGAAGCCCACATTATTTCAAGCCAGGTTTCCAGAAGAATTTGTGAGCTTCATGCAATTCATAAGTCATGGACATCCATGCCTTTTCCATTTAGAACTGATGCATTCTGTGTATAATTTATGAAAATACTGGTTAAAAACTGGATGCCAATTGAAAATGTTCTGTAAACCAGTTTTATGTACATCTATAAAGTTGATGGATACAAGACACAATGTCAAAACAGAAAGGATAAACCAACCAAAAGTATTAACAAGATTTAATGCATCATGTCCCACTTCTTCAACTACTGTTCAAGAGAGAAGGAAGACAGTGAGAGGACAGGAGGAGATGGTTTTAACAGCACTCACTTTCCTGTGACAGCATACAGATTTGGAATATATAGTCATGATGGGAAAACACAAAAAACATCTGCTTGTAAAGTATCATAATTCAAGATGCTCCCAGATTAGCTATTACTTAGCTGTTGCTAAGTTACATAAACTCAGGTGTTACATGAGGATTGTCAGTAAGATCTGTCACTGAAATGTGCAGACTGTCACACTCAATGACTTTGAGCAATAAATAAACAAACAATAAGAGGCCCCAGACAAAATTTAGAAGTTTTTCCAGGCCTAAAAGATATCCTTCTTCACCTCATGCTGCTCAGCGGCACAAAATATCCCCCCAAAAAAGTTCTGCATCCTTAGCTGCATCATTTGCTGTAAATACACCTGCCATTTCCAGGGCCTAAAAGGACAGTTCCATAACCAAAAACTTTTCCAGCTTCCAAAGGAATTATCCTCCCATGAAAGCAGAGTTTTAGTAATTCCTACATAACGTCTTCTGCTGCTTCATCCCTTTTACATGTTGTGAAGAGGATGGACTAATATGAGGCTCTGACAATAACTCTTCAATACCTTTTCAAGCAACATTCTGATTTGGTTTCTGTCTTGTTACTTGTGGACTTCCTTCTTATTTAAGCCTAGTCTAAGATAATTATCTCCAAGGTAGGTGCTCACACTGAATCATTGAATTAGATGAATCCCATGCTTGAACTGTAAGAAATATTTTATTGATTTGAATTAGAATTGCAGGCTTTTTTCTTTCAGAAAAAATTTCTTGCTTTTTTCCTTCCACTCTGAGTGACAGTCAAAACAGATACATATCTTGAGCACACATGTATTTTTGTCTTATTCATTCCAAAAAAGTTGAAGTAAAAGGCTTCTAACTGAAAAGCAATCAAAAATGATAACTGCAAATAGTATTTACCTGCTGTGATTTAAGCCCAGATTCAACTGTTAGAAATATATAGAAATTGAATTTTCTTGAGTGAAGAAGTGATATTACTCATTATAATACATATGATTAGCATGTGATTATTTTGAAAGGAAAATATCTTGTAATACCAGGGTATTTTCTCCAGGCTCATTGTCAGGCATATTCTTAAAGCTATTATTTGAAGTTTCCTACAGTCATCACTAAAAGCTCTATTCAGCACCAAATACCAGCACGTGCCTGAACAAGCTGCACATAAATGTTCAGTCCCACAATCCATCCTCTGGTGTTTCGAACTGAACTGTTGCTTGCGTTAATCTGTAAGGCAAAATTCTTTCTTAGTAAAGCTGCTAGTGTCCTATCTCACAGAAATCTAGCAAATTGTCATACTGCCTAATGTAAATGTATGCAGGCTGGACAAAAATGATTCCTGGCTTCTGAAAGTACAATTTCCATGTACAAAATAAACATTATATACAAAATATGCACACTGGTTTGTGGATAAAAATTCTTTTCACTCCCATACAAACAGGAGTCAGCATTAGCACGATGGGATCTGGAGAGCGAAAGAGACAATTCATCACTGGTCCCTGGAGTTTTAAGGACTCCTTCCTGCATATCCATGGTCACATCCTGTGTTGTAAGTGGAACTGAGAAGATCTGGCTTTTGTACAAACTGTTGCTCCACAACCTTGGGGAGGTGCTCAGGGCCAACTCTAATAAAGAACTTTAGACTAAAACAAAAGGGCTAAAAACCAAAATTGTATCCTTCAAAATAAACCTCGCAACTGCTTGCTAAACCTGGCTGTCCCTGATCCTGACAAGGCCTGCCCTTTCTGCAATGTGAAGATCTCCAAGTGCAGAGGCGTGCCCATCCCTGGATCCTACACGGACAGGGGCAGGAGAGGTGGTGGTGTGGGTGAGAATGAGGATGGCAGCTGCCCCTGCACGTGAGGTTTCCCACCCTCTAGATCTGTGAAGCTGTCTGCTGTGCAGCTGGCTCCAGAGTCAGCCCCCTAGTCAGCATGCTAGCCTGGGGCAGATCCTCCTCACAGGTGTTTAGCTTTCTTGTTATGAAATCGCAGGAACTTTAAAACACTTAAAAATCCCAAATTTTACCTCTGCTCTAGATATTCAGATCTTTTTCCCCCAGCACCTTCACATGGTGAATACTGACCTACTCTGGCTTGCCCTTTTTGCCGGCTGTGAGGGAAGCATCAGGATGGGTCTGACCTGTTTGCTAAGAAGACAATCAAAAATGGAAGCTGCTTGTAGTTAAAAATTTTATATCACCAGTAGATTTCCTGCCCATGTAACAACTAAAAATAATTCAGTCAGAGATCTGTGTACCTGTAAGAGTATTGTCCTTTTTTCTGTTCTTCACCAAAAACAAGAAGATTGTTGTAGTTTCTCCTGATCATCCTGTATACCTGGGTGCTACAAGATTTGTCTGCCTTTTTTCTTAATTGATATTTTATATAAAGTCTTTATAAGTCTTCCTGTTATGCTTCAATGAACTTCCAGACAAAATAGTAGGTAATAATCCACATCATTCTGAGTCTTATCTAAGTGTTTTTCAGAAGCATTGATATTTTCAACTTCTGAGACATTTAGGCACATTCCTTAGATGAAGATTGTTTTGTAAAATATTTACAATAAAACCCAAGTCCTCTATTTCTACAAAATTATTTTCTTGTTTTCAAGATGTTGGTTTGGATTTCTGTCCTTTGTATGTGATATATATTTTCTCAGCCTTGCATTTCGCATTCTGAACCATAAAGCTAAGCTTTATTAGGACAGCTGAAAGGTCTTCTGCATTAGCAGTGTGATGCTTAGTAGTAAATTTCCCTAACCTCCTGGATAAAATATGTTCAGCCAAAGAAAAATTGTTTTAGAGTTGTGTTCTTTTTAATACAACGGTGACACCACTGGTGCTGCAGCAATAGAAATAAAACCAGTAGTCATTCTTTTGCCAAGCTTAGACTGAAGTCTTAGAAGGGACATTTCTTCTTTTGACATAATATTTTATGAATACATAAACATCTGCTTCCTTAAAATATCTTTGGTTTATCACTTGGATTATTATGTTCCTGCTTCTCTTTTTCTTTTCTGTCTTTTCATGGTTAGTAATGAAAATGTAGTGCTTGAAATTGTTTGTTGGCCCATGCTAAATCCACACTTCTTGGAAGACTAGTTTTGGCAAGGCAGTCTGCTTTTGTTATATAGTAAACTTCAAGCTTAAGGGACTTTAAACCATGCTTGAGGAATTAACTTGCTTAAAGACATCCATTCTGCTTACAATAGGACTTCAGCACAGTGAAACAGTATTTAGTAGGAGGACATTTCATTGTTAAGAGTATTGGTGGTATTCTCACAACCTGATTCTAAACATCTAAGCAGGTACCCCAAGTCCTAATCTGTGTGCCAATAGTGAGGCAGCACAACACCATTGTATTTCATGTTTTATATCCTTGGAGAATATGAAAATTAGAGTTTCATGAATGAGCAAATATTAAAAAATAATAAATAAAAAATGAAAGCAGATTACATTTTTATGGCTCTAGGCCAAAATGGTCTGTTGAAGGATAGTCAAGATTAGAAAGATACACTTTATTGGTGCAGTCCTGTTGCAAAATTAGGGTCAATTTATGTACTCTAAGATAACAACCCAAATCTACTATGTTGACTCATGCCATTAATTAATGTTTGTTATATCAGAACTGGGTTTTTGCAACAGATTTTCCAGTCATCTCACCTAAATATTCAGTCTGCATATTGGTGTCATCTTAGAGCACCTAAATTAGAATTCTTTAGGATGAAACTAAACCAGTAGCACTCAACACTCTGCTGAACACCAACCCTCCAGCTGCAGCATCCCTACTCCATGCCAGCTGCCACTGGCTGTTCAGCCTAGAGGAAAAACTGACCCAAAGCAAAGTCCCTGTATCACACACAGCACGAGCATGGGTTCCTCTGTGTCTGTATTTTGCTCTGTGTGTGCAGAGCCATGTGCCTCCCGCTTCATGCACAGGTGGCCTCTCTCACAGAAAGAGAACAGGCCTGAATCTCAGCTGCTGCTCAGTGCAGGTTCTTTCTTTAGTATCACTGAACTGGCACCGATTAATATGATTTCAGGAACAGGGTCAAGTTTTTGAAGTGTGTTTGAAATGCTTCTTAAGTTAATATATGGCATAGAAAAGATGTTACAAGCACAGATCTGGCCATTTCTTTCTTTTTTTTTTTTTTTTTTAAGAGACATTTCTTACTCTTCAGACAGCTAAAAAACATTTCCAATGAAAACCACAAAGCACGTTCTGCTCTGCTCAAAAACCTTCACAGTGCTTCAGTAATTGCAGGACTACTTGCTAATCTAAAGCTTTGGTCCTTAAAAACTTAAATGATGCAGGTAATACAATCAAACCGGTCAATGCCATGTAGAGATAATGGGGAAAAAAAGGGTGTCTAGAACATTTACTTTATGATATAGAGGAAGACCTTGACCATGCTGAAAGACCTTGGATTCCTAAATGCCTGAGTTAAGCTTACTTTCATTTTATCATCAGACCCATCAAATACAGAATCTCAGCTGACATTTAGGTGCAAAGTTTTAATTTAAACCCTATGGAAAATGTAGTTTAATGTAACCACCAAATTGCATACGTAACCCCTGCTGAGTTTCTGAGAAGAATGAAATGAAAGAAAATCAAATATATTTCACTTGCTTCTGGTACTAGTCATTATTGTGATTATTAGTGAGTGGCTTGACATCATAGATTGAATGCAAAAGGATTCATCTTCTGCTTGGTAGCGGTAAACAACTGTTCTGTGGGAAGATTTTAGAGTCCTCGCACTCTTTGCTTCACATTTGCTTCCTAAGCAAGTAGGACTTGGATCCTCCTGAACCCCAGACATTTGGTTTTGCAGATCAAAGTGGGTGATTGCAATGCATCTTCTGGCTTTAAAATATGTTACTTGTTTGTATTACAACACCATCAGGACAAAATCCACTCTGCCAGGCCCAGTAAAGACATGAGAAGAGTGTTTGCCCCTGAAAGATTCAACATCTAAATAAATCTAAACATTTTGTTCTATATAAATCAGCAGAAAATTCCTCTGAAGCTAAGCACAAAATAGTCTAAAATACAATTATTGTGAATTGTTACATAAAAAAACACTGGATGAATGTGAAATGTCAACATGTTTCAGGTAGATTCTGTAAGGCTTCTTTTAAATTTATCTGTCCTTGTACAGCACAAACATTTTCCAAGCTATTAAAATACCTCTGGTGCAGCCTATTAGTGTTGAAAAATAAAACATGCATCTCCTCTTCAGCATTATTCTTTTACAAAAATAGATTTTCTACCAGCTATGTGAGCTGGATATACATACTAACAAATTTTCCCCTATACCTCCTAATTTGGAACCCAAACTAATTAGGTCCTTGTCAATCAATGTGATGGGCTTGTATAACTAAAGTGTTAGAAAGGGCTTTGAAATGGGTAAACAAGCAGAATATGTGACTCTAAAACTGATGGTGTCCATCAAATTTTCCAGTAAGGCATTTTTTCATGCATTAGACTAATTTATTGACCTTTCATGCTGTGTATTCCATGCTCCTGCCAACTAATACCAGCCAAAGTTTTCAATTAGAAATGTAGACCATCTGAAGAAAAGGCTGTTACTTTTTTTCCCTTCCATTTCTTCCTCATTTATTTTTGTATTTATTCCAGTCCTCTGGAGAACTGTAGAGACTACATTATGCTCAGTTAATTTACAGCTGTCATTTTTATTGGTTACTGTGAATTCTAGGTTTTAAATCTGCATTGCTATATCACAAAAAGACATGTGTGTACATCTTGTATGCAGGGCTAAATTTTTTATGAAATAAGTGCTAGGATGAGGTGCTAGAATGTTAATAGCATATTTGTGAGTTTCATAGCAGCAGAGCTGACAGGCAAACAGATTCTGGCATGTCATTTCAGACTATTTTGTCACAAAATTAGCTTTCTGAAAATGTTTTTTATCACTTTTGATTTTTTTGTTTTGGTTTTCATCTTTTTATTTTTCTAAAGTCTTCTAAATTGCAATTAATTATGTTAAAGTTTCAAATTCTAATGAATCCAAATAATTTTTTCCTAGTTTTCTATTTACAAATGTTTCCTAAGTGAAGAACTTGAGGGGCCAAGATCAAATTCACAGTACAAGATATTTGATGCATTCATTTGTTAATTACTTTTCCCTTATTTCTGCTTTGATTTTGCCTGTCTTCAGTCTCCAGATACATTCTTTTTTCTCCCTTCTTTTTGTGAAGCTCCATTACCTTCTTCCTATGCAGTGCATGATGATTAGTCTTTGGCAACTAGGAAGTTTTTGTTCAGTCATCAATTTTTTGTCTTTTAAAAAGGCCCTCCCAGAGTCACAATGTAGCAGGTAAAATACTTTTTGTCTGACAAAAGACAGACAGGCACTTCACAGGTATATTAGCCGGAGCCTGTATGAGCACAAAAAGCAGCAAAAATTCAGTAACCTCAGCTATTTTATTAATCTCTCTGGGATCAATGAGGAATTCATCCACACCACTTTCTGAGAAGTTGTAAATAAAGACACAAAGTTCTGTTTCAGAACAAGGAGCAGAACCTAGTGTGATGTGCCTATCCTCTTGCATATAACAGAGAATTTCATGTTGGCTTCAAGAGGGTTCTCATGTCTCCCTTAGTCACCTGTTTCTCTGTCCATCACGTTCCTCTCTTTCACTATCCATTCTACTTCCTCCCAAAGCTTATAGGACCCCTTGACTTGTACCAACAAATTTAATTTTAAGCAGGTCTGGGAAAAGGATTCAGGGTTGGTTGATTTCTTTACCCTTTATAATTTTAGTCAATACTGGTCATGCACAAAAATAAAAATTATATAACTAACATATGGCTTTTATTCTTCCAAACCATCAATTACCACAGTACTAGCAAAGTTGACTGAAACCATTTTTCAGGGGGATACAGGTTCCAGCAGCAAAGCAGGCTTATGAAGCTTCATTCCTCACCCTCACCTCCTCAGTGCTGTGGAAGGAGTAGTTTATGGGTCCACGTAACTGCATGTTACAGGAATAGTCAAAAGAAAAGCTCTCTCCAAAATAACCCTTCATTTCAGTGCACAGGTGCTGCTGAGCCAGTGGAAAGACAAACTATGTAGTGGTGGTTATGGCAACAAGCAGCTGCGGGAGGCAAACCAGTCAACAACTTCTTCAAAAGGCTTCTCCTCCTCCATATCTGTGTGCTGTAGATTGGCCCATGCATCAGAGCTGGACTGTGCCTACTGAAAGAAAATAGTATTTGTGCATAAAAAAATGAATAGCCAGTCTAGAGATTACCAATGAGACATTAAAATTTAAAAAAAAAAAACATTTTATTACAGTTTCATAGAAGAAAATATTGCAGAAGAACAAGGTCTGACCTCTTCAGGGCATATCATCAATATTTCATGAGCCTGTGAGGAAAGGAAACATTTAGCAATGCAGCATTAAATTGCCATTTGAAAATGTCCATGTCTGTGGCAGGCAGCAGAAATAGTAGCTTGGATGCTGAATCTGTGGAGATTTTTAAGGAATTCAAAAATTACCTGTACAAAACTTGCATAAAATTGAGTCAGGAAAAGTAGTGCTTAAAGTTAGTAAGTAGTGTTTTATTTAGTAAAAATTCTTCAGTAATGGTTTAAAAAAAACCATTTAAATAGGTTTCTGACAAGGAATGTACACCATGTACTAAGGCATATTATAACCACCTCTAAGTTTAACCAAATGAAATGTGGCTGGGGCTTGAGAATTTCTCTCCAGGAAGAAAGAATGGAGAATTATGCTTTCAGGTTTAACAAAATACTGAAGAGAGATGATTTTAAAAAAATGAGGGAAAATGTTTCTATTGGAAATCACAATTTCAATGAAATTGAAATATTTTGAATTAATAAATCAGCTCTAATGAAATCTTCTGGGGTAAATCTTTGCAAGGAGATGTTCTGATAAGATAAAAAAACCTTTTTCTTTACTTCTGATTCCTTTTTTTAGACTTTTCAGTCATTTTAATAAATCAGCCTCCAGTATGCTGCAGTATATCATATACTAAATAAATTAAGAAGACTGCTTTTTCCTAGAAAATAAATGCTTCAGTAATATTTTGTCTGTATTTATTTTTAAACTTCATATTCTTCTGGAAGTTTCTGATGAGAAGTAAGGCATAGAGTAAAACATTAAAATTTCACAGAGAATTTTATTTCATGCCTCCCACCATCTTTGATTCCACACTCAGTCTTTCCCAAGTTCTCTGAGTGACATGTTGTCCAGGATGAAGCCTGCTGAATTTTGTAGTAAATGACTCTTTGAAGAGGATACCTATGCACACTTAGGGGTTTCCACCACTAATAAATGCAAGTGGGTGCGGGGTGAGACAGCAGAAGGAGAACTCAGCCAACTGAGATTTTTATTTGCCTGGAAACATAATTAAGTAAACATATTGTTCATGATAATGAATAGGTTAAGTAAGTTTTATTTTCCTGAATATTCACACAATGGTATTTTTATTGATACAGCCTGATTAGGATGGCCACATAAATATACCCACTCTGTAGTTTATTCTCCTTCCAGTATAGGAATTTATTTTAGAAGAAAGTATGTAAACACACATCATGTTCCCCCAGTGCTACTACATCCCTGTCCAGGCTGGAAAGGGCTGCTTCATTACTTCAGTTCATCAGTGCACTGTCATTTATGTTCTATCTGGTTGCTTTTGTAAGAAAATGGTGAGAAGAACAAGAAAATGTCAGCAACTTAAACTACTGTTGAATAGGCCAAGAGTGTTTGTGATTTATAATGGTGACTGATAGAAGATGGGTGGATTCAATCTATGCCTTTGGCAGATACAATAATCCATGTGTGTTCTCCATATGTGGGGAGATGTGACCATTCCCCAAAACTCCTGCCATGAACAGCAAACCATCATAGTGCTATCTCCACAGGACAGGGCGAACACATGTGTAAGGAATAACCATTTTGTGCATGTGGTTAGTGGCCCATGCTGGGGTAACTGCTGCCCTAGTGCGGGCAGAGGGCTGTGCAGAGCCAACTCCTGCCCTCCGTGTGTGTAGCACTGTGGTGAGGAGAATGCACAGCCTCATTTCTCATCAGCAGTGCTCTGCTGAGGCAGGTGCATAGGGAGTCCATAACAAATTTGTCAATTACTAAATTTCTCCTTCATTTTGCTGCTCAGAAGATGTGTACTGTTGAAGAAAAAAAGAGGGAAGAGAAATCTTTCTATTAAAAATCATTAAATTAGGTCTATTAAATTAGGGATTTTAATTTAAAGCAAGAATGACATACTTTGATTTTCCTTGGCATAGAAGGTGTCAACTTGTACTTACCAGAGTGAAGTAGGTATGAGCACAAGAGAAATATAGCTAGAAAATAATTAAGTTTTTCAGAGTAATTTCTCTTAAATATACATTTCTTGCCATATTCATATTTGTTTAGCAACGTGAATTATGCTAACTGCTTCTATCAAACAACATCTGAAAGCACTACCTTGTGCATAAAGCCCTTACTCTCTGATTGTGCAAAGATTTATGTATGTATTTAGCTTAATGTATCCTGGGCCTTTCCTAGCTAAATTGAGTCCTTTTTACATCATTGTAATGAATGTAAGTGCATTTGATGATTACTTTCAAACCAATCTTGTTACAAGATCTTTTTTAGAGAAACCACAGAGTAAATAAATGATAGACTTTGTGAGTAGGCCAATTGATTTCAATTATGCCATTCACAATGGGTTGTGTGTGTGTATGTGTCTGTATGTATTTATGCATATGCGTCTCTGCAGAATCAGGTTACTCTTACATGTCTGACCTCTATTATTGACCTAACCTAAGTGAGAACTTTTAGTAATTGTATCTTCTAATGCTTCATATTAAGCACTGTATAACGAGTTGTTGCTCCCCTTCCTTAGTTATTAGGGATTGTTGTCTCTGGGTTGCATGATGTAACAATTACTTTTTATTCTAAAATCTGTTATGTCTGTTATATCTATACATGTATTATGAGAAGCGCTGGTAGTCTGCCACGGGTATGGATTATCTCCTTCTGTGCCTGGATAACTACAAAGGTTGAAGGCAATGTTCCCCATCTGTGACTCTGCAAAACACTGAATACATATTTTCTTCTGCATTTCCAGTACAGTTAATCACATTGTAAAAGAGATTACACTAAATATATTATCAAGACCAAACTGCTAACCAAATGTCACTCAGATCTGTCAGTTAACAAAGGGTGGAATCCAGAATGATGTGTTTAACAGACCTTGAGGTTTCAAGTCAATAGTTATTCTGATTCTTCCATCCATCAATATGGGCAAATGTTGTATTTCCAAGCAAAGCTTAGATCTGACAACTCAATATTTGTATGTGATGAGAATTGTAATTATTTTAATTTGAATGTTAATTAATTTATCTGATAACTGCCTATTGGGCTTGTGCTCCATCTGGCCCAGTTTCATGTGTCTTGATAATATTTATTTGTGGTCTGATGATGAACACCAGGTGTGTTTATATACTTTGAACTAATGATGGGAAATGTCATTCTTCAGAATTCCAGAGGCAGACTGCTAGGTATTTAACTGTGAATCTACTAATCTCATCTTCAGAATCTATATTTCTGTTACTCTTTGCATACACAGTGAAAATCTGAGTCAAGAAGATTTCCCATATATTCTAGCACATATGTTGTTTAAAAGCATCATGGTCAGACTCAGATTATTTCATTATACCATTTCCACAGTCATTTGGAGAAAGCAAGGCATGTGTGCATTAGTTTAGTGAGATAAAATTCAGTACAAAAACAATGAGCTTCTGGGAGGAACAACCTAAACTACTCACACATGACTGGCTTTTAAATTAATGGCAAGCACTTGAGAAAAGTTCTGGAGTCATTATGGACAGCTCAATAGAAACATCTGCTCAGTACAGCACAGGCAAAATAATGAACAAACTATCATTCAAGCCAGTTCCCCACCTTCCCGAAGTAGCAGAATTGAAATGGGACTCAGCTCACTAACCTCAGCAATAAAAAAGTTAGACATCCTGTGTAAAGTAGTTACTGAAGCTCTTTCTGTGGTCAATGGAGAGAGACTAACCTCTGGAGGACAATCCAGCTTGCTAAAGTATCACAGAAGTAAGCAGTATTAAATGTCCTCTTGTGGTGGCATTTTTCCACCAGCTGTAGAATGGTACAGCAGTTGTTTTAAAGTCCAGGAGTAGCTTTTAAATAGATAAAGTTGTGGAAGATATTGACATCTCTGTGCCTTGCTCTCAGCCCTTATTATTGTATTTATTTTGGTCAGAAATTGTGGAGCTTGACTGATAAGGTTCTTGTCAGGGCCAAACAGGACCACATATCTTAGGGATACTGCACTTTCCAGAGTTTCCATGCTGAGAATTGTAGCTGTCTTCAGAAACTCTGCAAGAAGTCAAGACACTGTTGTGGTCAACCCCATAAGCTAAGACTCTCCTGGTTGAGATGTGTGTGGCTGCAGTACACTTTCCTCTGTCACCTGGCATAGTGTTTTGTCTGCATTTTCATAGTTTAATCAGTAGAGAACCTGAGGACGGGCTTGTTTTTACATTGTTGTGTTTGTTATTAGGCATAGTTGTGTTCCTGACTCCTCATCTCATCTGATGGCCTAACCCAATAGTAATTCAGGAACAGTATGCAATTTCACAAGCAGGGGGAAAGAGTGCTATTGGTGTAGGACTATTTTAAGAGAGAAACTTCCTGCTGCAGAATCTAATAATAATATGAATCATGGATCGAGTATTCTATATTTTATTCCTCAATAAAAGTTTCCTTCAGAATCAGTGTGAGCTCCTTCCCCCAGTGATGAACTTTGCTCTGTAGTTCCCTAACAGCGAATGCAGAGTTTAGGATTCACCTGTTTTCCTTTTGAATATATGCTATTTAGGAGAAGCTTTGAAAAACTTTGAAGCAGGTATCTGAGAAACTTACCCAGAAAGCCAATTTGTTTGTTTCTGGCTTGCCCATTCCCAATATGGAGAAAAAGATTTACAAGGTTCACAGGAAATGAGATTAATTTTTTTTTTAACTCTTAGATATCTTTAGCTGTTAAGAAATGGATTTGAAGCTCCTTATTTTTAACATGGTGTGTGAATATACTGTATGTAGGTAATAAGTGACACACCTTGTGAATTTTTAAACCTAATGGAAATAAAGCCAGTGCACTGGGAATGTTGACAAAGCTAAAATTTCCATACCTAAGGATCAGATTATTTGTTCTAGTTCAGGTGTTAAAACTATTACACATTGTAGCCATTAAAATCATTCTTCCAGCTGCTAATGGTTGGTTTGTCTACGAAGGGTAGACTGTGTGAATTGATAAATTCTGACTGTGTGCAGCCTGTTAGAATTGATAAATGCAAATTCCATCTGGATATCTTCAATAAATTGGAGGGCAAATGCAAATAGGAAAGTGAATTTAAAGTAATTGTGCCTCCCAATGTCCTCTACAAAGAAACACCAGATTGTCCATTTGCATACATTTTTATTCACAGAAGGCCTTATAAGTACCCACACACTTTCTTTACAGTTAATGCAAAAAAAATCCAAAAAAGACCCCCCCAAAAAACACCAACAAAAACAAAACAACCTGCCCCCAACAAACCAACCAACCAACCAACCAACCAACCAACCAAACATACAAACAAGCCCCCCAAAACCTCAAGGAAGAGAGATAAAATCCATGTAGTTATGGGACTGCAGTCAAGATAAATGTCATATAAGTAGGTGTGAATCTGATACAGGGAGAGGAAACTTTCATAAAATGTGTAAAACTCCACTCCCATGACATTCGACTGCATATTGCACAGTGATTCTGCTCAGCTACATGGGACAAACACACAGAAATATCTTGTCAGATGAATCCTAGTATTGTCTGAAAAAATATATAGGACAGCAGCACTATAGAGTATCAAAGGTAAAAATTGGTTTATTTTGTTCCCTGCAATGGGATTTCTTTCCTATCTTCAGAGAGCAACTTAATCTGAAGCAGCTCCAAAATAGCCTCATAGCAAAATTAAAAGAGATTAAATTAGAACTAGGTCTCACAATGGAATCTGTAGTTGAATAATTAGAAATAAACACAAAGGATGTCTAAAAGGCTCTGTTGTCAAACTACTTTTCAGAACCTTTTTGTAGGATGGCAAAATAAACTTACATACTTTCATCCCATGCAAAAGACCACGGAAATTCAGATTCACCACACAGTATGTCATTGTCAACTATTCCTTTTAAGACCAGGGTTAGTAAATATGAGTACAAAAACTGACTGCTCAGGTGAATCCTACTTTGCTTTGATTCACATGCAAAATTTGACTCCTCAAGAAACATCCCATCTTTGTTATGAATATTAAGCAAAATCATCCTTCTTTTTTAAGAAAAACTAAAAGCTATAGAGGAAAAACAATTCTTTTAACTCAAAGGCAGAATTATTTTGGAAAACTCAAGTGAACTTTATGGCTAGCACATTCCTCTTTTCACTTATGACTGTAATTTTAAATGAGATTTGAAGGAAGAGTGCTCTGCCATATCAGCTCTGTGAGTACAAGGGCATCCTCAGTTTTTCCTGCCCAGTACATATTCGGTGTTTGGCTCAAGGAAGTTGATAATGATGGTCCTGACTCCAGAAGTGGAGATGTCTCTTGTATTGCGCTATTTTCATAATAAGAGGTGATTAAACCGCTGGTCTTCAGCAAATGATTAATTAATTTTCTGGAACACTAGATAATAATATGGAATTTTTTTAACAGTGCATGTGGTAGTCTTGAAATGTTATTTTACTCAAGTTTTACAGTTTCATCCAAGGGCTTATCTCCAACAGGCAATATTCCTTGTTCAACATCTGTATGGGTACTCTCACACCTGGCAATATCAGTTTGTCATGAGACAAAGGTAACATCACGTAACAGGAGATGACACATTTTACATGATGAATAACCATGGCAAATAACTATTGCCACAGTAAAGGAGCCCAAAATTGTAGTTCACAAGTGTGTCACTAGTTCAGATTTGGCCTCAAGTGAACTGCTTGCTAAACAGTTGTTTGGATTTTTTTCACTTGCACAGATGTGTATTGAGCTGCTGAAGATCTGCAGACTAACAAGACAGTATTTGTGATGAATAATTCAGCTGTCCTACTAACCAGTTTTCTGGCTAATGTATCGGTTGAAATAAATGGAAATTTTTTGCATCTGTTGACAGATGTTACGTGCAAGTTTAAAAAACTGAGGGGATATCATGGTTGTGAATTATCTAGTCTCCAAGAGTAAAATTACCATATCCTGCCAACAGTTTAAGGCCATATCTGTTGAATTTATTAATTCTCATCTAAGTATTATTCCTCTCATAGACTCCAGATGGGCAAGAAAACATCCAGGTGGCATTGTGCTGCTGGTGTCTCTCTACTCTGCTGCAAGCTCTTAAACAACTTAATTTTTGTAATTAGTTTTGATGTGGGGTCTGGGGTCTGTAGAATGTTATGAACTGTCTCAACAGGCATCTGTAAAAGGGGTAAGAAGTTTTATAGCTGGAACACATGACTTAATTTTCTCTCAGAACACCTGAAATCAATATTAGCAGCCAGAAACATGTTATGTCCTGTATTTTTTCCATTATCTCTAAATGCTGCTTTATGAACCCTGGATGGTATAATGATGAATATTGTGACAGGAAAGAAGATTTTCTATATTGATGTTACACAATACTGTAATACAGACAACTCTTTTATGTGATGCTGGGAGCTATTATTTATTCATTCATTTATGTCTTTTACTGAATTTATATGCACTGTAGTGATATTTCATTGAACTTTATCCCCTAGTGAACACTATTTTGACAACCATTTCTAATCAGTGGAAGTAAATTGGACTACAAACCTGTGTTCTAGAAACAGAGAGTGTATCACAACAAGGCTGGACTCTTCAGTCACAGAGAAAAAGAACAAAACAATTTATGAATTGCTGGATTAATGTACCAGCACTCTACCATGGATGGTTCTCTCAAGGTATACAAAGCTGAGCACTAATCACCTCTGCCTTCATGTGAACAGTGATTGGGTGAACAGGTATCAGCCCTATCAGCCCCCAGTTCATGGCACTGACCCAAAATGAAGAGGTGATTGGTGCTGTATGTAGGACAGGTCAGTATCCAAAATCACCAGAAGAGGCATTCAAATGGTTGAACTATTACACTAGTTGAATGAATGAAATATGTTAAAATATTTGAAAAAAAGACCAAATATTTTATTTCGTTTCCCATATCTTGCTATCATACAAATCAGTTCCCTAAAAAAGTACGGGAAAGTGGAAAGTTAGGAATTTCTTTCCCAATTCCTTTATAATGCTGTAATTTCCAATCTGCAAATGTGAGAAATTTCCAGGCTTTTAAAATACAAAGATGTCATCTCAGTACAATAGTTCATAGAAGAAAATCAAAACAAGAAATCTTATTCAAAATCAATTAACAGTAAGAACTGAAAACATTCAACATCATTTCAAAATGAATCACTAAATATACAATACACTGTAGTACTACAGAAACGCTGCAACGGACTTGGTGCACTTGTCTGTCTCACCCAGCAGCCATTCTCCATTAAGCTCTTTGGATTCATTAGTTGTAGCAATGATACCTAATGGTGTGGAGAAACACAGGATTTGGAATGCTTTGGAAGGTATTTGGTGAGTAAACACATTAAAAAAAAAAAAAAAGTGGGTATTTACATTGAGCCCACCTACCTTTTAAATAGCTGCAAAAACATTCCTTTTTTGAAATGAAACGTATTTGTTTTCTAAAGCTACAGGCTGATTTTTTTAGTCCATAATGACGGTTATATCAAGCCTGCATTTAATTGCATTTTGAATGTGAAAACATATTTGCAGGGAAAAATCACACCAAGTCTTCAATCATATGTGTTTTTCCAGTGCTTTAATATGCCAAACATGCTTACCTGCATACTGACCATGAACCATACAAGGGGTAACATATTCCTGTTCTGGAGTTAGCAAACATTTTGAACATACAGGGATTTACTTCTAAATAGAGTGAAGTTTCACTACCATGCCTGAATTACTTCTAAAGCTGCCCTAGTTGTGGTTTTCAGAGAGAGAGGCCCGTCCTGAGAGTAACCCCACCCATACTAGCAGAGCCTCAGTGCTGCAGGCCACCACTGGGGTGGGAGGACACATGAGTGCTCTCCATGGTGCAAGCGCACGGTCATATCTCAGGGTGCAATCTCACCCTGAGCTAGTGGGTACTAGCTCCAGTCACATGCCTCTCAGTTCTCAGAGCCCTGATAAGACTGAAGGCTCCTGGTGCTCATGTCAACCTTGTTGTGTCTTGCTGGTACCATGAGTTTGCTTGTTAGGCCTCGAACAGTGGGCTGTTATTTTCCAGGTACAAGGTTCATGAGTCTGTTCATTCAGCTTTTCTTCAGGTATGAGGTACAGCGCAGTAGTTCCTCTTTTTCTAGGCCCAGACTGTGTTAGAAATCAGTATCACCCTGTGGGTGTTTGGTGTGCCAGAGCTGTATGACGATAGATAAACTGTTCAGTACTCACACACTCAAGTAAAGCACATTCTGTTACTGAAATCTCGAAAACACTCCCCAACTTGTCAATGCCCATGACATTTCCGTTACCATCACTGGGTTCTGGGAGAGTAAGGTGTCCAGCTCTACTGAAATTATTAATGGAGTTTCACATAGTTCCTGTGATTATTGCAGCTGTAAAGGTGCTGTTCCTCTTCAGGCACATGAGCCTCAGTAAATATATGCATTCTACACACCTCAGGGATCTACCCGGCTCTCTTGTGGAAAGTGGAACAAGCATTTCACCACTCTCTTTTCCCATTGGTGATATATGAAAACATCTTGTGGAGATGGCCTGACAAGCACAGAGCCACTGTAGTCAGATGTCCTCCAAGCTGTCTATGAAGGGCACTGCCCATCGGAGCAGTGGAGAACTGAATCTGATGACCTTTACAGTCTGCATTAGAGAGACACTCACCCTGAAAGACCCCTCCACCCTCCCTCTCACACCTCAGGCAGCATCTTTGTGTCCAAGACATTTACCACATACCAGAGACATGCTCAGTGGTGATTTCCCAGCCCTAACTCAGGCTCCGTGCAATGGAAGCATTTTCACACAGTGGCCCATCAGCCAGCTGTGGTTCAGGTATGCAGATTGAGCTACCTGTCGCTTTTCAAGCCTCCCTCCTCACCTCTGTGTCTGAACCTGGCTCTGGCCATTCCACCAACTATAAGCACATAATTCTGAGTTTAAGTTTGCTTCCTACAAATATTTACTAAAGTCTTAAACATCTTCTGAGTCCCAAGTAGCTCTCCTATGGAGAACTGATGCAATAGAGAAATCACCCATTAAGTAAATTATAATTACCTTTTCTTGCAGTTCCCAGAACAAGGATTTTGGATTTTCTGGGGAACCAGACAAAGGACAGAAAAGGAAAGCAGGCAACATGCTGTAATCTCTCAAGTCCAGAGCATGGGACAGTCCCTAGACAGATTCAGAGACCACTGTAAAACCTTTGAGTGTATCCTCTTCCACTTCCTTAGAAGGTGAAGCCCTGAACCTGACTCCAGATATTGTTCCAAATCCTTCAAAGCAGTGAAACTGGTGACTCTGTATTCTGCAGCCTACATTCCCTGTCTAATATGCAAAATTAAGTTTAGAAGAGACTTTTGTCAGAAATAGGCTCGTCCTGACCTTCCCATTTGGTTTTTGAATAGCCTAAAGAAGAAAATTTCAGGGAAATGCCATAAGGTAATAGTGGGGAATAAAACTGTGACAGAATAACATGAGTGACTCACAGACTGCAGTAGGAGTTTTGTATTCCTTTTTTTTTTTTCTGAGCTGTTACATTCAGGCTCTAAATGCTGCAGAACAGTCTAAAGGAGCAATGAAATAAACTAGGTACTGAAGGGTTTTTAGTTCACTGCTAAACAGCTCCTTCAAAAGTCTTCTTGCTGTTAAAAGCAGTGTTGGGGAATTGCTACATAAATTATATACTGTAGAAATAAGTCAGGGCCTAAGAAACCAGGTCAAAACTCCAGATTCCAGAAACAAAAGAATAGATCACTATGAGTAGCTAACATGCTCAAAGAAAGAAAAACCCTATTCTTGACCTACATTTAAGTAAAATGGTACTTTTAAACTGCTCTTAAATCTTTTTTCAGCTTTATTCTAGAAAGGGTATTGC
Organism: Cettia cetti; assembly: GCA_013401135.1. NCBI lineage: Eukaryota > Metazoa > Chordata > Aves > Passeriformes > Sylviidae > Cettia > Cettia cetti. The sequence continues at coordinate 38,710 of VZUI01053586.1, forward strand.
AGTTTGTAAGAAGCTTGACTGGAGCACATCTGCTGCTTTCGTTTTTAAAGGGTTTGATTGCAGAATCCTATATACTTGACAGAAATTTCTGTCTAAAATGATAAAAATATTCTTAATCTAGAGGACATAAATATTTTCTTCAGTCCTAGAAAACCTGATAAATATAGAGAAATTATTTGCATTTAATATCAAATGACACTTTAATTGCAGTACCTTTTTTGCTTTCCCTTTCCTGATCAGTTGGGTACTGTTCTTTTTTTCCCTCCTGTTATCTTTACTGAGACTTTGTTCCAGCTTTAATATCTTTAGTCCAGGATTCTGGAAATAAAATGACACATATTTACCTGTAAAGTCAGAAAATCCAACTAGCAGAAATTACTTTTCTGTTTTTCAGGCTGAATCTGAATGAGTTATTTTTTCTGATGCTGAGATTTCTGACTCATTCACTCTTTTTTTTGGATTCACTTAGTATGACTTTTCAGAGTCACTATGAATTTATCACCACTCTTGGATATTCCATATTTAATATTAATTCTTCCATCCTTTGCTGAACAGAAAATTACTGTCTCAGAATTACAGAGCAAAGCAATTATTCAGCTGTGAGGGAAACTTGAGGATCCAAGGCTGCTAACTCTCATAACTGTACTGTGAATCTTGTGATAACAAGTAGCTCTTTGAAAACCTCTGTACTTCAAGCCTTGCAAATGTGTGACAGCACAGATCGATGAGAGTGAACCCACCCAGGGAAACAAAAGTGAAAGAGCCAGATGCCCAAATGTACTTTTGATTGCATTTATCAGTGCTGTTTGGAATCAAGTTAATTATTTTGGGGGGACCTGACATACAGCATTCAGGCCCCAGGCATGTGACAATTTGGTGGTGCTGATTTCAGTTTCTTCTACTGTTGAGACCTTCAGTGTCTGGGAGCCAATGGTTTTACCAGTTCTTCAACTCCTCATTAGGATGTGCATCTGTTACAGGAACTGTGAGGAAAATCAAGACAAATTCTCACTCTTTAATGTTTCCTGTTTGAACTTACAGCATTTTATTACTTGTTTTTATACAGGTGAGGTTTTTTAATGTTTGATGATGATTTATGAAGTCACAAAACCATTCATCACAGCAAGCAATAACTGATGTAATTAGCAAATTTGAGGACAGTGAAAACAGCAAAATAAGAAGGCATCAGTCACTAAAGTAATAGATTGATTTTTCAGTATGTGTTCCAATGCTTTTATCAATACCATGTGTTAGTGCTTTTGGACTATGTCATTCTCCATTCTGGTATTTCCTGACTAAATGTCAATAGAAAGTACAATATCTGGACTTATTAGTGCTTTTAAACAACTCTAATAACCTACTACTATTGCCAGATACTACTTGATGGTCAAAAGATACAGCAAATGGAGAAATGGAAAAAACACAGATTATAAATTAAACCATTCATTTACCCTTTTCTGGGTCCTTTTTCCTTCTTCTAGAGGTGTTTTCCTTTCACATACTGCCTTCTTTCCTTCCCTGAAGCATCAGGGAGATAGACAGACAGACTACTCACATACAGATAATTTCCTCAGCTTGCACTAAAAGCTATAAAATGGGTTTTTTGAGTTTTCTGGTCTGGTCCACCAAGACATAATGAATATCTTCTGCTCTGAATATTTGAGTAATGTCCCCTATTGTCAGCATGCATTCCCAATTCATGTTTAGGTTAACCAAACCTAAACATGAATTGAGAAACCTAAAATAAAATTCTGCAACACATGAAACAACTAATTTGAACATCCATCCATGCTAAAGTTCAGAATTGTGGAGTTTTTTCCTATGTTAATAATAGAAGTATTATCAAGGAGAAAAGCTGGATTCAAGGTCTTCTGTAGGCTATAAACATTTTTGTACTTTGTTTTGCTTAAATACTTCATCAGTGAAAACACGAGCGTCCTTCATCTGCAGTTTCTTTGATGCCTGTGGACTGCTGAAAAATTATCCCAGGTGAGATACATGTAGCTCGTTAGCCATAACTCCATCTGAATGTGAAGAAAGCTGATCCAAAATTCTGGTGCTACATGCTGGGATTTTTCATCAAATGAAACCCATAACTTAGGACAAATGCAAGATGTAGGGAACAGACTGTTAAAAGTCTTTAAATCAAACTGAAGTAGGTAGAAACCTGTCTTCGCAACACAGAGCTTTTATATTGGTCTTAACTGATGAATCTTCCCGCAAGACTTTGATTTTTGTATTGTAACTTTCCAAAAGCATGAAAGGCTTTTTTATATACCATGAAGTAGGCTTCAAAATAAGTAATAGCGTTATATAAATTATTTTTAAGCCTGTGAATTATAGAACTATGTATTCCTTTCCCCCAAAAAAAGAAAGAAAGAAAACTTACAGATTTAATAAAATAAGATCTAGATAACAAATCTCACTTAAAATAGACCAGCAATACTCAAAACACTTTACTTACTGTCTGAGCCAAAGCATTATTCTCAAGAGAACATTTTGCCCTTTTCGTAGAATTAAATAAGTAGTGATAATAATATTTAGAAAAAACTTTTGCACAGCAGAGCCAGAAGATGACTTTTGCTTGGTAACTGTTTAACTAAGCCCAGCTGCTGCCATCACTTGGGAGCTGGCTTGCAGGACGGCAGCAGCAGCTTCTCTTTCAACTATGGCCAACCAATCTTGATGGGGACATCTGTGGTACTGAACAAACCCTGAGAGTGTCTTGGGGTGGCTTAAACTTCAGCCTTATTATACAAGATCTCAAATAGGATGTGTTGGGGGGTTCCTGAAACAGCCTCCATAGAGATATTTAATCCACAAAGGTCAGGCAAGTTGCTTGCAATGAAAAGGTTTTCTCCATTTTTATCTTTCAGACATGTTTGGATATATTGTTACACTAAAATGCTGTGTTCCTTGGGTCACTTCACTGGTTTTTATACACAGGATAGGTCCAGCAGAGAAATTCTGGCCCCAGGTGAGGTCCTCCATGGCCAGGTTTTGACCGTGCTGCTGTGCTGGGACAAAATTGTAAATCTATCTAGAAAAGACAGATGCTATTACAGGATCTGTGGTTCAATATTAAGCATGAAAGGATGAAAATGGAGGGCAAGAGAAAAACTGAGGGCAATGGCCAGGTGACTTTGGCAGAATGAAATACAATCTAGCCTGTGAGTGGAGGTGAGGGAGTTGATGAAGGACTGTAATACTTTACTAATTTACTTCAGGCTGACAAGATAATATTGTTGTTGTCTTTATCTTTATTGAGGAAAAATATGAGTCAGTTTTGACTACAAGAAAGGTGTTTGACTCCTGAACTGCACCTCTCCAGTGTTTGTGTGGGGTACATCTCCTGTGCCTGTGGTGTCATCACAAGGATTTTTTGTAGCCCACCCCCCAGCTCTGAGTGGAAGTGAGCTACTGCCAGGGGAAAGTCTCAGTGAAAGTACTCAGTTCCTGAAGGAGGATTCGAGGGGTCCACCTGGGAAAGGTGTGCTGCTGTCCCTGAACAGAGCTGTTTCATGAAGGCTGAACAGACTGAAGGAAAAGCAACAGCTTCTGACACGTCCCAGTTGTGTGCCTGAAGAGTTATTCTTACTTCCTAGCCCTAGGCAGTGCACTATGTGGGTCTGACAGGATTGCCGTTCTGAGTTACCTAACTCTCCTTTTATAATGATTACAGGCATCTAATTCTGTATTCTCAGCTAGCAGCTGGTTGTTAAATGAGAGATAACTCAGAGACACCTCTGTATTCTACTGCATGTGGCCAATGAAAAGAACAGTCCTTGGCTTCTCGTCCCTGTGGGGAAGGCCAATAGTTCAGCCATGCAATTCATTTCACAACCATGTAAAGCTCACCCCTGCTGGGCTTATTGTAGACTAAAATCAGATATTGACCTTAAACTAGCTTGGCCAAGTTTGACCATTTAAACAGCAATAGGGTTTGTTTTTTTTTGGTTTTGCATTTTGCATCAATCCCATATTTCCGTGGTTATAAAGGCTTTTCTAAAAATCTTGACTACGATCTGTATTTTTATGTTTAATTATGCAAACCTGAAGGATAAAGGTATTAAAAATGTTGTGACTAGTCTATTTTTCTGAGGAATTCTCTTCAATTATGGCATTTCTCCTAGGAATTCTACCAAGAACTTTTCAAAATTGGCCCCAGTGAACTTTGGACCCGAACCAGTGTATTCTCTGTGGTGGTGAGATTGAATCTTTGCTTTATTTGTATTGACTGATACCAGAATGATGTTTTTCCATTGTTAGTTTCTCAATGCAGGGAGAAATTAATCTCTCAGCCTATTTGCATCCACTAGCAATAAAGCCCCATTTTAATGGGAAAATGAATATTTGGACTTTACACTTTGTATCTTTTCTGGCAGCTGTGCTTTTTATTCACTCTGACTGAAACAGCTTCAATGACAGCAGCCAGGATCCTCCCCTTCTGTTCAGCTTTTCCATAGAAGGCAAAATGAAATACGTCTCTAAAGATAGGACAGCACTATTTTGAGTACTTGCTTTTTCATGGGATTATGCCAATAAACAAAAGAAAAATACTAATTCCCACCTTTATCCTTTATGAGCCAAAGCACTCTTTCAGGAATATCAACTATTTCTTCCAACCTGTTTCTTCAAATTCACAATTTCCCTCTTTCCATTTATCCTTCTTGGCTTCTTTTGTCATGCAATAAAACAAATGTTAGCTCTATGTTATATTAGGTTGTTTTCAGAAATAGAAGTGGCATTTATTTGTTCTATAAGGTTTTAAAGCTAATGGTCCAACTCACAGGTAGAAAAACAACAGTGATTCATATCTTTCTCTGTAAGCAACATCACCCGAAGGGCATTATGCAACTCTGGCTTTGATAGGGTTTTTCTTTTTTTCCTGGGGCATAATGACTCCAGAGAGATGAAACATAACAGTGATCAATTGGGCTGCTTTCTTTTCCACTCCAGTTTTACACAACAAAGAGATCCGTTGATTTTATTTGTCATTTACTTATGCTTTAAGCAAGCATGGTTTGGAAAATATTCGCCTGTCCAGCAGGCACTTCTCCTATTGGTGCCTCAGCATAAATGTGTTTTTCCCCTGTATGAGATTACAAGGCAAGGTCATCCATGGCATTACAGCTCTAAAATAAGCAACAATACTGAGAGCTGCAACCTTTTCTAGTTAAAGCTGGTGAGAATTTTGTTGCTGGGAGCTGGCTATAATGGGATACAAATCACGATTTGATATGTTCTTGTTGACTTTGAGCCAAATCTAAAATGTACACCAGTCCAGAACTGCAGTCTTGAAAAGGGTTTTCTTTTGTGTTAGCCTGAAGTGCTGGGGTTTTGTTTTTTTTTCAGGTGGATGCAGCTGGGTCAGCTGCAACCATAAGCAACCATAATGTGGCTAGATCAGTCTAATCAATCCAGTGTGTGGGACCTGGCAAATCCATGCCTGACTCCTCCACCCTGTAGATGATACTGGGGTGAACTAAAGATTTGTGGGCTGGATTCCATGCCAAAAATGAAGCTGTGATTCCCCTTGCCTTTACGACAGAGCCAGAGTGTGGGGATGATCACTGTCTGTCTAGTAGGCATATTGTTAAATTATCTTTTCAGCAAATGGATGTCCTAAGGCCTACACTCCTTTGTCTGCCCAGGATATTTAAGCCCCTTTTCCAAATAGTTCATGTGAGGGTCCCAGTCAGTGACCTGGCAAACCAAGAAAGAGGACAGTTAGAGCATTATGCTTGGAAGGGGAACACGTTCCTCTGATACTTCTCCCTACTTCCCCCAGGACTGTAACATTACTAGCATGGTTGAACAGTATGACAGGATGAGTGAACCTGGCTTGGTTAACCAAAAGAGAGTTGGGAGGTGTCTGTTCTTTGGAAACCCCTGCAGGCTGCATCTGTGGCCATCCTTGCCCCATTTTTGAGAATGCCATTGTAATACATGGTACAAGCCTCAGCAGTGGCTCCTGTGGAGTAGCTCAAGGCATCCTCCTGCTCTGAGACAGGGTCTTTACTCTGGGTCCCACTCTGAGCACACTAGCAGCCTTGCTATAACTCTCTGTTCTCCACAGATGCCAGAAGAATAAACAGTATGTGTCACAGTGACCAAAAATGTGATAGCAGGGCAGAAGTGTGCTGTAGCTCCCTCACCCACCAGTCATCTACTCAACATGCAGCTGCAGAGCCCCCTGCCCGCGACAGCTCTCCCATCCTGTTCTGAAAAATCCTAAAAGACAAACCATCCTGAGTCATTCTGGCACTTTGTCCTCCCATCCAAAACACACCTGGATTTTTTAATCCTTTTACTTTGTTAAAATCCTCCACATTAGTAGCACAGGTCTCATTACCACATATTGGTCACAATATCCTCTTTTTAGCTACAAGAATCTCTGGCGTAAGAAGCTTTTAATTGCCTTTATTCTCTGTGGTGAATATGTGAAGGCAGTGACACATACATAATCAGTATGCAACTGGAAAAGAAGTTTGGGACCAATGTGCTGCTTATTTTTCCCCTTATTCCTTAAAAGGGGTTTTCTAGTTCACAGCAATCACAAGGTGCATATTATGTATCTGAAAGGGGAAAATTTTGAGTATTTTGCCAGTTATTTAAAAAACCCTCTAACATACAATTTACTATTCACTAGCTGAAAAATGAAGGTTTCTGTTTCAAGAATGGTACAGCTCATTTAAGATACTTCTGACCTAGATTTGTACTGTACTGAATTGCTTCAAGTGAGTAATGTACAATCTATTTATAGGATCATTATTAAATTAGTACTTGCATGATTTAAGTCCCCTTCCGGTAGATTCACAAGGGAGACTCAGGCACTCTTGTCACCCAGTGGGTAGCAAGCTTGGGTTAATGTTCACAGGAGTGGTAGTCTAGACTAGTTTTCTGAGAGGAGTAACTGACTTTGAGATGCAGATAGAGTTTGCTGTAAAATAGAAATTCATCTTACCAATTTTGGACTTCTACATTTGGGTGAGATAAAGTATGCATTCAAGTGCCCCTTTTCCACAATTAATTATTCATGCTGGCTTATTGAGCACTGTCAGTTTTTAATATCTGTAGTTTTTTATGTAAGCCCCACCACAAGATCCAAATATAACCTAGGAAGGTCATCACTAAACAATGACCAAGGTGATCATCTTTCTGAAAAACCTGTGAAGACTACCTCACTTGGAAATACTGGGAGCTGGGTGCTTCATTTCTCAAAAAAATTGAGACATTTAAAAAATATATAGCTAAATGTTATTATCGGATGTAAGCTAGGTGTCTTAAAATTTGCCTATTTTGGCTTCCAAGGCAGAACCAAACAAAATCAAAAGACAACTGACATAGGTGAATTTGTCAAATTCTAGGACAGCAGCCGTAAGAGACGGAATTAACATGAAAGGTATTAGTCCTGCCTTGGTCTGGCTTCCTTTCTTCCTTTCACTCTACTTTTACTTGTTAGCTGTATGTTTAAGGTGGGAGCTGTGTTTCATGTCCATGCTTTGTTGGCCCTTTGTTGTCATAGCATACTCTTGGTTAAAGTCCTCCCAATGAATCATCACATGTGAAAGTAATGGCCATACATAAAATACCAGGTTCTGAACAAGATATTTTCTATTCTAGTTTGCTTGTCGCTTCAAATCCCCTTTTCTTTTTGTTTTGCTTTTCAATGTCACCTTTAGGTTTGAGTGCATTTTTCCTGCAGCTGTACAGCTATTTCAGTGCATTAACGCATTTTTCATACGAAGCAAAACAAAAAGCAGATTCAGAATAAATCCCTTAAAATAAAGTACTGTATAGGTCAATATGCTTTGGAATCTTTTTCAAGAGAGTGATCTAAATCCTTAGGGGAATGAATTTGAATGTCCTTTAAGAGGACCCTAACTCAATCAAGAAGAATACGGTCAGCCTCATGTATCTTGTGCTCCAGTTGTAACTTGAATGTGCTGACTTATACAATGGAGTTAGCAAAAAGATTTTAAGTTTATTATTACTGATATTATTTTTCATGACAATGTTAAAGTTGCCCTTCAAAGTAAAAGTACTACTAAACTGGGTAAGAGCAGACAGGAAGGTTGTTAGCATAACATAGGTACCCACTTAGAGACATTCTCTTCTTCACCAAAATTAAATCCCTAGACACTTCTATAAGACTGTACAAAAAGAGTAGCAATAATATTGGTAATGATAATTATTATATAATAGCTACATTTTTCAATCATAAAATCCATTTAATCAACATAGAATAATTTGGAGTAATGTATATATTCAAGGACTTGTTTCTTTGAGAGCTATGAATTTTGAATTGAAGCAGATACAGAAACAAATGTCCAGATGGATACCAAAAAAACAAAAAACAAAACCAAATATTCTACTTATCACTGGTGAATATGTATTCAAAGCTGTCAGTTATTTCTTCCAGCACTATCTTCTCCAAATGACCACACTTTATTTAACATGCCCAAGAATAATTGACTTTGGTGAGGACCTTCTTTCTTGCTTGACCAGTGAAGCCTTCCAAGGCCTAAGATGGGATATCTGTGATCTCATTTAAAGGCAATTGCATATCTAATGCAGTTTACATTCAGCAAAAGTCCAAGGGATAAAAATTGGGAAAATGACATGTAGTTTTTCACAGTAAAAATGCAATAACTAATATAAAATCACATCCCAGTGCAATCTGAAACTTCAGTTACTGGAATTCTGGTATGAAATGTCTTTATATTGCTGGGAATTCAATCCTTCTGTCCAAGAGTAGTCTCAGAATTGGATGCAGAGACAAGCCCAGAGTACTTTCTTTGCCCCTGGGTCCAGTACTGTCATTGCATAATAATTATTAAAAAAAAAAACAAAAAAAACAAAAAAAAAAAATAATAATTATTAAAAAAAAAAAACAAAAAAAACAAAAAAAAAAAAAAAAACAGAGAAAAGGACCAAGTCAATATAGCAAAGCAGTGTCCAAGGGCAACAACAACGGTCAGGTGAGGCAGTGGAATAGGCTGCCCAGAGAAGTTACGGATGCCACATCTCTGGAAGTGTTCAAGGCCAGGTTGGATGAAACTCTCAGCAACCTGGTCTAGAGGAAATTGTCCCTGCCCACAGCAGGAGGATTGAAAGTAGTTTATTTTGCGGCTCCTTTCTGACCCAGGCCATTTTACGATTCTATGATTCGATGATAATGAGTCCTCTGAAATCAAAACACTGTTTCTGTGAGTAGTAGGCTGGTAAGGTGATTGTTTGATCTATGTATATACAAAGGAATTAACAAAGTAAGCATATATGGTTACCAAAATATTATTCAGGGTTATCTTCTGCAAAAGGCCTTACTTATTTTTTCTTGTTTTGTGTAATGAGTTCATACCAAAATATAAATAATACATAGAAAAGCATCCACAGGTACATGTGTGATTCAGGAGCATGTTAAATGCAATGTGTTGTATTTATGAGAAGGAATGTTTTTTGTAGAATGTATGTTAAAAAAGACTTTTTTTAAAAACACTGTGTCACAAGTGAAAAAATTAGAACATATATAGCTGTAAGTGAATAGTTACATCTGTAGAATAAACTTACGAAAGCCAGAATAGCCACAGATAGGACACACATCTCACTGCTGAATTTACTGACTTGTTTGTTTCTATCTCATACTTAACGCTATCTAAAAGCTGTTTCAGCCTGTGAATTGAATTTTCTTTTAATTTGAGCAGATCGTATATTCATTTGTCGACACTCTGTCTTCATCAATCAATGCATTATGCCTGGCAACTTCATGTCATCCTTAAAGATAACCATGGATTATTTCATGACTCAGTTCTAAACTGGCCCTACAGAGATAATGAATTCACACATGTCAGAGGATCATTACCAATGAGTGTGGGATGTTGTTTTGAACATACCATTTCCATCTGCCACAGGATGACTCCATTTGCAAAAGCTGATCTCCTGGAGGAAGGTTTCTCACCTAGGGTAAGCACATTGTAGGCACAGTGTAGCACAGTGTGTTGTCCAACAGAAGAGGAAAAAGGGATCATATTGCTCCTGCTGTTCCCAGAAAGTCAAAGCTCGGGGTATGGGCTTGCATCTCTTCACGCTGAGGCTGGAGAAAGGAGCAAGGACAGGGTAAACAAGTCCTTCCTTCTTGTAGCAAGAGGTTGCAGCTCAGCAAGTCTGAGAGGTGTAACACATCCACATGTAGGGTTGGTACAAAGCAAGCAGAAAATTCATCCACTTCTGAAAAGTTCAGCTTCAAGTGTAATAAATTCTGTTACATGCTGAAGCAGGCACTGTTGTGAGATGACCTCTTTTAAACAGCTTTTAAACAGCTTAACGACTCCCAGAAAAGGATTGAGCTCATATTTAATTACTGTGAATAAAACTATCCATTCCATCAACTGTAAACAACAGTAATCACATGTATCACAATGAAAAATTATGCACATCAAGCAGTTTTCCTTATATGGAATGGAATTTGACAAGAGGTAGTGCATATGGATGCCTGAGTAATCTACAGGGCACCTGGGGTGGACCAGGAACAGACACAGACCAGTCAGATCGCTGTACACCTTAGTAACAAGGTAAAGTAGATCTTGCATATTGCATCAGTTTTCATACACAAGCAAGATCAAATTATGTACAAGGAAAAGGGAATTGCATGATAACTGAGCAGCTAAGGGTTAGGAGTATTTCCAAGCCTTGCCAAAATTTATGAGAATTGCATCTCTTTCTGTTCCCTGCCCATTCATGAGAGGCAAGATACAGCTGTGAGTTTGCAAGAGCAGGAGTAGCTTTGAGTAGCTTTGAGTAGCTTTGAGTAGCCTTGCAGCTATTGAGGAAGATGAGATGTTTCTGTTTAATGCAAATTACTGATCACAGTGTGTTTCCATGTACATTTTTCAAGAAACATGTTTGGTTTAATTTTCCCAAAGTCCATCTTTGCTGTCATGTTTGGTATATTGTGTGTCACTGTCCCATGAGCATTGTGCCACAGCGTGATCCTGTCAACTGTCATAAAGGATAAGCTACTATGACAATTTATGTCCTAATGCAGTTTGACAAGATGAAATATGCAAAAAAGTAAACAAAATTCCTGCCAATGCCCACAGGTCCTAACAACTTCAGGTGTGCCTCCCATAATTAATCACTAGTTAATTATAGTTTCCTGATAACTGCCAGAGACAGGATGGGCACTGTGTATCTGTATGGCAGATTTCAGGCTGACATACAGACTTACAGAGATATTGCCTGTATACCATGTCTTATACCAGTTCATATTAGACTATTCTGATTGCTTTTCTGATTCTTGCAGGTAGGAAAAAGTACAAACTCACTGGAACAGCTTTTTCTTTTTGAAACACATAAATCAATCTCTATTCTTTGAAACTGCATTGTCCTAAAGTGTTGCGCAATGCTGTCCCGAGGAAGACGCAGTGATCACCACAGAGTCGAAGTGGGAAAAGAGGAAGTTTTTAATTTTTTTAACAACTTATATAGATTTCTGAAAAGGAGACCAGATTGGAAGACTGAGGTTCAACCTCTTCAACTCCACTGGTCTTAGAAAGTGTCCATC
>VZUI01053587.1:0-28210 GCA_013401135.1 Cettia cetti
ATTCAGAGGAATTTCTACACAGAAAAGGTGACTGGACACTGGAATGGGCTGCCCTGGGAGGTGGTGGAGTCACTGCCCCTGGAGGTTTGAGGGCTGGACACGGCCCTCAGTGCCATGGTCTGGGTGACAAGGTGGTGCTGGGTCATGGGTTGGACTCGCTGATCTCAGAGGTCTTCTCCAACCAAACTCTGACTCCGTGGTTCTGAGGTTCTGTAACCAAACATCCTCATCATGGACCATAAAACATTGATAACAGCACTGAGGAAATAAACCAGAGAGTGCCACATATGGACTCAATTATCAATTTGTTTTTCCTCTTTTGAAGAAAACTGTCCATTCAGAATATCCCAGGAATGGATCACAGTGGCAAAAGCATGACAGTGGTGAGCCTCAGGTGGTGTTACCAGGCTGGCCAACACAGTGCTCACCCACCACTCCTTCTGGCATCCTTGGGCACATGCCTCTGCTGTGGATCCCTGGACTTTGTTCAGCTCAAGAGCAAAATCCTTTTCCATTTCAGATCTTTTGAAGTTGGATTTCACACTGAATGCCCTCTCACCACAAATTTGGCAAATCCCAAGTTTCATTTCATTTGAGATGGAAACAGACAAAAGTGTTTCTCTCCTTTGCCATACAACTTCAATGTGTGAAGAAGAAATTCTGATTTCATCCCATCCCTCCCCAGACCCCAGAGCACCTTAGCCAGCACAGCAGCCACTGGGTACTGCTACCTCAGCCTTTATTGCACAATGCAGAAAACACCTCTGTTTTTAGACTTTCTGATATACACTAAAAGGGCTCCAGGCTGGTTTTGGGAGAAGATGCTTTGTGGTGTGGCCCTGCTGCTGCAGAAGACATCTGCTGACATGGCCAGCAAGCTGCCTCCCCTTCTGGCAAACCTCTGAAGAAATAGAAAAGATTTGGAGGCAACACATCCTGTCCTTGCAAAGTAAACAATTCACAGAAGAGCCACGGAAGGGAAGTCACAGGGGCATGACTCACTCCTAGTATAAAAATCAGACAAAGTATTCCATTACAGGATACTATCAGAGGGGTCAGCTGGATGCTCCTCCATCCTGCAGTCCCTAGCACACTTCTTGCTGTCACAGGTAGCACCTTCCCCCCAGCTCCATCCCTGTAGGTTCCCTGCCTCTTGCCTTTCCAGCTGGAGGGCTTTGGGTCATTCAAGTTCCTTGAAACACTCCCAGGAGAGGGATGGTTGATGTCCTCTCCTCTGTGAACAAGACTTCTGCTCCCAGTCCTCCTTAACTCTCCTGGAATGGTGACAGCCCAGTGCCACCTCTCCTCAAGCACTGCCACATTTTGAACAGGAGCCTTGCCACTAACTTCTCACAGCACCAGCTACAGCAATACAGGCTTCAGTTAAAGGGCTTGCTTTTACCTGAGAGGCTTTGGAGGAAAATAAAAAAATAAAAAGGAAACAAGGTATCAGAAGATTGCAAGATAGCAGAAACTAAGTATTTTGCTTCTGATAACCTCCAGATTTTATACCTGCTTTCACAGTATTTGAAGCCTTTATTAAAATTTTTGAATATTTGAGAATAGCAATAAGAGAAGATCAAGTAAACCATATAGAAATACTAGCAATATTAAGTAAACACTTAAGTCTTCCTTTCTATGGACTCCATTATGAGATTTAACTTTGAAAAACCTATACAAACTTTTGAGATGCATGGAAAGTGTTACAAGATATGGTAAAGAAAGGAATACAACAGCAAGCTCCAAGTTTAGCTATTTTTGTGCTGATCTCAGCAGTCCAGGAATTTACAGGGGGGACGGTCTTGAAAAGAATGCCAGTCAGGAAAAAAAAAAACAAATTCCTTCAAATGTGTGTCATAACTGTATAGCTGGAGGTGAATGATGGGAAAAACTTTCAAATTCCACATCTAAAGCTAATCCAGGAACTTGCATTTTACACCAGGGTAATACCATTGGCTTGTTGATCCTCATCAGATTTTTTTTTTAATATTTGCAGATCAAATCAATTGTACCTGCAGCCCTTCTCCTAGAGGGTTGTACAAATTCTTCCCATTCTTCCCTCCTGAACATTCCTTTCACATACAGCAAGTCTACACCCAAGGTAACAGAAGTGAAGCAGGGACAGGTCATTTTTCATATGAGGGAGGGGAAACACCTGAACAGAAACTCATGATCTGGCCAGTCATTTAAACACCTGCCTGAGCAGCAGTACTGAAATTTGGGGATGTGTTTAAATACTTTTAAGAAAAGAGACTACAGAAAAACTAGTGGGGATGGAAACCAGGGGAGAATCTGGTTCAGAGTCAAGTCTTGTTTGGCTGTTTTTGAGAAAAAGCTGGAAAACCTTACAGTGCACAATAAAAAATTAGAGTTGGCTTAATCCTTTACCCCTTGGGCTTGGAGGAAAAGCTTTGGACTGTAGAAACTGCAGCTGGGATCTAGTGCTAAAAATAGATCCAGCTCTGAGGGAAGCCCTTCCAGAACTTGGAGCTTACACTGTCCCATGCAGTGGATTTCAACTGAGCTCTGCCTTGTGCTCATCAGCCCTGCTGTGTCAAAACTACAGCAAGTTGGAATGATTCCCCTTTCCAACTGGGCTGATACCTACTGTGCAAAATAGGTGGGTTATGGTAACTACAGAGAGTACAGAGACACATGCAGAGAAGCAGCCCAATATCAAACTCTTTCTAACCCTAAAGAATATACAGCTCTTTCATGTAACTAATGTTGAAATCTTTTCTGGAAACCTGACACTTTAATAAGCTTTCTATTCTCAACATACATATGCCTTTTGATCTGATGTTCCCATTTGTGTGGAGAAGATGACAATTTATAAGTAGCTTAGTCGACTGTGAAGAAACACATCATGAGATCAAATATTTGTAATAAAATCTATTGTTCAGCCACATACTGATCACCTGACAGTGGGAGCAGGAATTTCTTTCTGTATTGTTAAACACTGCTCTTTGAAACCTGCATTACAGACTGAGGAGTGGTGAACATTAACAGCAACGTTCACATTGATTTCAGAATGGTTTCCTTGGTGTTTCTGTTCCTGCCACAAAAACCCTGCAGGGAATTTTTGTCTTTTCCCCTCTGGAGAAGTTCTGTGTGGCTGAGAAGACTTCAAATGAGTGATTTGCAGTCACTCTGCCCCAGCCCTGCCACTTACAATCATATTTATATGCTCTCATATTTACACTACCTTTGTATTCATTCGTTAATATGTGTATTTTCTACCCTAACAATGGAGCTGCTCATTGTCATCCTCCTTTGTGATGGAGCCACTGAAGAACTGCTCAGTTTGATGATGAAGGCACGGCCAGATCCAGAGAAGCCGGCTAACAGCCAGCTTCCCTTTCCTCTCACTGCAGACTACTGTCAGACAAGCACAAAGCCAGAAGTTAGACTGGGGCAAAGAACAGAAAACCCTGTGCCATAAGCTCTTGCTGACACTAGATAAAGAACAGAACTTGTTTATCTGCCACCTGAAGGCCCTCAGTGCTGCCCATGGGATGTTCTGGTGCTGCCTTGCAGCTGTAGCAGGTACACAGGACACCACAGTGAAAGGCTCCCATCCTCTCTGAAGGACACAACCAATGTTAAGAGATAATAATTTTTTCAGAGATAAGAACTTTCAATTTTCATCCCCTCTTTGAGAGGTTCCACAAAGAATGTGCTCAGATGAAGCTGCTACCTCAGACAACAGAGGCACAAGCCCTCAGACAAGCCTTAAAAGGAATTCAGTCCTGCTCATCCTCTCTCTGGGATGGAGCTTCCACCTCCAAGACAGGCCAGTCCCTGCACAAGAACAGCAGAAACAACAAAGACATTTTGAGAAAGTACTGAAAAAAAGACCATCCTAGGGACCACACCTACACCAGATTTTGATTCAAATCACTGTGGGTTTTATTCATCCAGAAAATGAAAATGCCATGAGGTGCTTTAGGCTTCCAAGACTTTCTGGCTTCAGCCACAGGGAAGACATCCAAACCCTGCTGGGCTGGAGCCAGCCAAGTGCAGACCTCAAACCTGAAACACAGCTGGGCAACTGACAAGGAAAGGGAAGATACCAAGGAAGCAAAACATATAAAAGTGCATATATTGTAGGCTGGCATATAAAATCACTTATCACCAGTACAAGTGAAACAATTTATTTTCACTCTTAATGAAGATCTCTAAGGAAATACTTTCTGGGCTGCCAACATGCTTATATATATGTTTTCAAAATATGGTATTTATGTGCTGAAATTCAGATGGTTTCACAAGAGCCTTGACACTAGAAATACCAACTGGGTTATATATTAATATCATTGGGTGGGGAAATCCATATAAACAATTTATCTCTAACTGTTTATACTAATTCTTACGTAAATGGGGGGAGACAGAGGACATCAGTCCAGCTCAGTAACATCATCTTAACCATGTGACCTCTCAATATGTGGGGGCTGAGGACACTGCCCTGCCCTCAGCAGTGGTCATCCTTAGCTCTGTGTCGATAGTTCATCTGGATAACTTTAAAAGGAGCAGGAATTTAAGTATGCCTTTAAGGGCAGAGACAAGAGGATTTTTTTACTAGAAGCTATTAAAAAGTTGTTCAGTTGTTACTCTTAATTAGATGTGCAAAGAAATGCATTAGGGATATGGTTCTTATGGTTACTTCAGTAATTTTTCCTGGAATCCTATTGGAGTACTGCAGCCCAAAACAGAGCTGTCCTGACTCTGCTGTGATGAACTTGGACCAGCGCTATGAACATATGATCAGAACTGAGAGTAGGAGGCATTTCTGCAAAGAACACTCAGAAATTGGAACTGAATTCCAGAATTGCTGGAATTTACCTGCATACTTCATCTGAGCTCTGCTTGTCAGTTTAAGCAGGTAACTCAAGTCTCACTTGCTCACTCATCTGCTTATGTCACTTGTGGGAGAGCTCCTGATGTGCCTGGAGGGGTGCCTCGTGGAGACAAGGGACTTACTTACTCTTGCCCCTATTTACTCTGCCTCTAGTTCATTATTGATGCAGTTTCAGTAAAAGGGCTGTGGGAAGTAGGACTGCATGATCATGAACTCCCTACCCAAAATGCCTTCTGTTCTAAGTACAGAAAAGGGGAATTCACATCCCAGCTTGTAGGGAAACAAAAGTGGTTAACAGATGAACATGAAATCAGATGAGCTGAAACAGATCTGGAATTATGGCACATCTGCCTTCATTCCTGAGACAGAACTTCAGTGACAGGGTGATGGCTATTTACCCACTGTCCCCATTCCTCTCATAGAGCTTTATTTCACCTCTTCAGAGACAGAGAGAAAAAGAAGACGAATGTCTAATATTCAGGTGCAGCCAGGAATATGCAGAAGATGTGATCCCTGCATCTGGCCTAGCCATTAATGTCTTTTGAGTACTCCTAAGCAACAAAGATCACACCTTCCACAGAGCATGACCTTCTTGTCACTGGCTGTGGCACTCAAAACTGGCAGACCAGGAATTTCAAGCTGCTTTGAGAAGACCCAAGTGTCTCGCAGTAAAGACATTCTCATGATTTTTCCCTTCAAGGCAGTGCTTCTTTCCTTTCCCTCTCATTGAATGTGTTACCATTACTTCCCTTTGTGCATGATCTCTTGGGGCTATGTGTCTGGGAGGACTCAGTTTCCCACTTTTTCCTCCTATACACTTCCATAGGTCTGTTCCCACTTGGCTGAGCTACACGAGCAAAGCACACAAACAGGGGATTCTGTATGTCTGCCTCCTCCAGTTTCCTGGGAAAGCAGTTTGAAGTAGGTAATTTCTTCTGAATGCCTGCAGCTGTTACCCATCAGCAAGAGACTCCACAGGTGGGGAAAAGGCACTGAACTGGAGATGTGCCTTCTTGGGGCTTTCCTGGCTCATCCTCCTGCCCTTTCTAGAGTGGGGGTGTCAACCAAAGGGTGTCTCAGCTCTCTTTAGCCAAAGGCAGTTAGCTTCTGTCTCTTCACCTGGCCAAATTTTTTTCCTTTTAAGATGCTGAAAAATGTCTGCTGGGTAAAGCCCACTGGAGACACCGTAAGGCAGCAGGCAGGTCCTCCTCCACCCCAGGACTGCCAGTCCTGCTTTGCTTCTCTTTCAGTGTGTGAGGGTGTTGCACAGCCTGGTTTTGGTAGCCGGGGGGGGGGGGGCCACAGAGGTGGCTGCTGTGAGAAGCTGCTGGAAGCTTCCACCATGTCCAGCAGAGCCAGTCCCTGATGGCTCTGAAGATGGACATGGTGCTGGCCAATGCTGGGCCAGTTAAGAGATGCTGGCAACGCCTCTGTGGTAACAGATTTAAGAAGAAAATCAAAACAAAGTGGGAACATGCTGTTATTTTATTCTAATCAGAGAAGAGGAGGAGGTGAGAACACGTGAGGGAAAACAACATGGAGACACCAAGGAGAAAGAGGGGCAGGAGCTGCTGCAGGGGCCAGAGCGAAGACCATGGTGAAGCAGCTGTGCCCCTGCAGAGCATGGGGATCCACAGGGATGCAGAGATCCACCTACAGCCCCTGGGGATTCCACAGGGATGCAGAGATCCACCTACAGCCCCTGAGGATCCACAGGGATGAGGGATGCAGAGATCCACCTACAGCCCATGGGGATCCACAGGGATGCAGAGATCCACCTACAGCCCATGGGGATCCACAGGGATGCAGAGATCCACCTACAGCCTGTGGGAATCCATGTAATTCTTTTCCCTCTCCTCTGCCCAGCTGTGGCAGGGGAGGGTGAGCTCCTGGGTGCCTGGCATTTGGCCTGAGTCAAACCTTGACACAGTGTTAATACAGGGGTACAAAAGAAACATTTTAAAAGATACTATTTTCTGTCATCAGCTTGAGAATTCAAAGTTGAGGAAATGTTAGAATGCAAACTGCTTTGCAAATGCGAAATATAATTCTGGTTATCTGTGTGCAGGTGAACCAGAAATTCTCAGGACACCAGGTCTCATTTGCTGCACAGCAAATATCATCTACGAGGGATGGATCTGATCCAGTAAGAAATGAAGATCTTGTCTGTCTATATTTGCCACAGGAACTGGGCCATACATGGGGCACGGAGCAGAGG
Organism: Cettia cetti; assembly: GCA_013401135.1. Lineage (NCBI taxonomy): Eukaryota > Metazoa > Chordata > Aves > Passeriformes > Sylviidae > Cettia > Cettia cetti. The sequence goes on from VZUI01053587.1 coordinate 7,074, forward strand.
ACTGCAAGCTGAGAGACAGCAGACCCACAGATGACTTCAGGATAATTTGATAATTTTGTTTTATCCCTCCCCAAACAGCATATTTATCTGTTGCTGAGCAAAAAAACAAAACCAAAACCTCTTAAAAGTGGCTGCTAATGGTACATTCCTTATTCTCTGAGATGCCTCTTATTTTCACAGCTATATGCAACCATAGCTGCAGGTTAGATGAAAAGATCATTTACATTCTGACAAATAAAAAAAATTATGGAACATCCTTACCCTTGCCCTGAAGGCAGTAAGGTCCCAGAGCATGAAAACAGAGCAAGAATATGATACAGTGAATAAAAAGTTTGCCCTGATTTCTGTCCACAGCAACCAAGTCCAAGATGCAGGGGCAGCTCGAAGGCTGAGTTTCCCAGTTCGTAAATGCTCGACCCATTAGCCTTCACAGTAATTTAACACACACAGGGGCAGTCTGAGGTATTCAACAGAGATCTCTGCTTTGATTTTGATGTATAGACAGTGGCCACTGCTAGTTTTAATTTTCAGTTCTTTTGTAGCATTCCTAGCACCAGTAATTGTTTAACATAGCTCACAAAGATTCTTCTTGTGCACGAAGATCTGCTCACTCAGCATGTACAAACAAGAGAATAATGGTTTCTGATTTAGAACAACCATACCTGTGCTGTGTTAGCTCAGCTCTAAATACAGACATTAATTCATGCAAAGTAAAGATACAGCCTTTGAGCTACCTTCTGCTAATCTGATCCTCAGACACCTAAAATTATACTAAATTTTAAGTCAAAGTATTGAATGCCATCTCCACATCCCACTCAAACCCCAAACCACAATGTCAAACCCAAACACTGATGACACCTTTCTATATGTGAAGTGGCAGCTGCCTGTTTCACTTGTAGTTTGAATGGAGTCTGTCCTATTGGCATAGGTATCCTCCTGTCCAAAATTACCACCGGTCCCTGATCAAGCAGAATCCTTCCTCCTCAGGCCATTTCCAGTGCCAGATGTCAAAATTTCACCTCCCTTCTTCCCTGATCCAGTTCTCCAGGGATCATTTCAAAGAATAAACAAACAAACCACAAACAAACAAAATTTAGAAAAAAAAAAAACCATACCAAAACACCACACCCACTGCTAGTTCTTTACACTAGGACAAGCTGGGACCCAATGTCCTTTTTCCTTTAAACAAAGCCCACAGCAGTTTGAAACAATTAATTGTGGGTGTACTACCCAAACACAGGACAGATGTGAATCACAGACCACAGACATAGTACTGCAGCCAACAGGGATAACTTTGGGATGACAACTGCTAATGACAGCAGAGATGAGTTTTTGATCCCGCAGGGTCTCACCTAGAGTGGAAACAGTGCAAAAGCCAAAAGAGTTCTCCCTGTGGGGAGGCATTTGCTTACAGCTCACCATTTGCATCCAAGTTAGCACAGGTGTCCTTTCAGCTGGCTATGTTTCATTTACGCCAGAGCTCTTGTTCCGAGAAGAGATTTTACTGCTTAGGGCACACAGAAAAATCAGCACCCTCAGCAAGATACCCAGAGTGCTTCCCCTTTCAGATCCTGATAAGATTCGTTACATTCCTCCCTTCAGATGGCTTCACTGAAACTACACGTGAGAATCGGGGACCACCAAAACTTCACAAATGATTGGCTCCTTTGGCTTATGAAAGTTTGTGACCAAAATAGATAACAGCATCAAACAGCATAAGTGATGGCGAGGCTCTCAAGCAGTACTGAAAGAGAAAACCTTCAAATTGCACTTCAAACACAGGAGCTTTCTGTGTTTAAATCTCAGGTCTTGGGTTTATTCAACATGAAAACGTCTCAAATACTTCACACGCCGTAATGTGATGACTAAGACTAGGATTGCAGGACAGCACATAAAAGAGGTGGAATAAAAAAAGCCAACTGAAATTGGAAATCACCTTGTACTTTTAAGCCCTTTTCGGAGCATTCATTGGGGTTTATTTTTAAAAAGGCTGGTGGCTCTGAAATAATACCAAACAGACATGACAAATTCTCTGTTTCACCTTGCCTTTTATGGCTCAAATGCATCACATACAAATTACTGCTGTTAAATTTTAAATGTAAGATTTAAACTAGTTTTAGGCATGGGGTATTTGAAATAGTGGCAATGCATTATCCTAAAATCCTATTTTGCCCAGCAACAAAGGGATTATCAGGGAAATTATGGCAGATCCTGGCAAAACAGTAACAGTTTTATCCATCCCTACAACTGAATTTCCCCCAGGCCTAGAGCTGGTCTGTGAATCAGCAAAGAATCTGTGACAGGAGATGTTTAAACAGTTGCTGTCTTGTGTGTGTCTCATAGCTTTCTTCCCAGTACAGTTGTCTGCAGAGAGATTATTTGACATGGGGGCATCAGTCAGACAGTACAAAACCCCCTCATTTCCTGGTGAGAACTACGCTTCTCAAGACAGAAAAATTCTATTCTAAAAACTCACAGTTTTTAACCTGCAAGGCTAGGTTCTCCTGCTACAGCCTCAGCAGGGCTGTGATAACTTATACAGGCTGGCAGGTCCTTCATTTAGAAAGATTTCAGGGGAATGCAGGGAAACATCCTGCCCTGCAACTGAAGGTTGCTCAGGGACATTCTGGTTGCAGACTTTTATATTCCTGCCTCATTTCCAGCCCAGCACCATTGGCTGGCCTTCTCTGCAAGGAGTCCTGCATGGAACAAATGGGTGACACCCTCACAGGTGCTCCCCATCAGAGAGGGGAAAGCTTAGCTGTGATGCAGGACCTTCCTAAGGACACAGCTTATTATTTCTAAAAATCTAAAAGTTTTAAGTCTAAAATCTAATGGTTAAAGATTGCCTGCCTTTGAGAGTGGTTAGCAGTGTGTTACAGCTGCAACACAGCAGGGACCAGAGATCCCAGAAAGGTTTGTGCAGATCAAAACTGTAAGAGCAGCTCAGATCAGGGCCTTGTCATTGCCAAAGGGAGTCCAAATTAATGGCTCTTGCTGCAGTCACTATCGTTGACCTTAGGAAGGGATTCAGAAGAGATCAGGAGCTGTCCCTGTGTTGGACAGAGAAGAGTCAGGAGTGAAGCTGAGCCTGGGAAAAGTGGGGCAGGAGGAAGATTTTTTTAATTTTTTTTTTTTTTATTATTTCTCACTATCTCATTCTGGCAATAAATTAACCACTATCTCAAACTGGCTATAAATTAACCAAATCACTCTGAGGTCAAATCTGGTTTTTCTGTGACAGTAATTGGTGAGTGATCTCCCTGTTCTTATCTTGAACCATAAGCTCTTCCATCTGATTTACTCCCCCTGTCCTGTTGAGGAGGGAGACAGAGCATGGCAGGGTGGGCACCTGGCAGACAGGCAAGTTTAACCCACCAGAGTCAGCAAAATGCACACAAATCCCTAAGAAGACCAGCAGTGTTCCCTCTCCTCTGAACAATGAGATAATTTGAGTCACATGGAAATCACACTCTCTCTATTTCTTTTGTTTCATTTCTGTCAGACACTTCTCTTTGATTTCAGGGTATGAAAAGGGGATTCACCCAATGGGGATGAGAGAATAAAGAAACACGTGTTTGGAAGTCTCAGCAACATCTCGACAGAGGCCTAGAGAAGAGCTGCAATTGTCTGTCTGTCCATGTCTTTCTGCATGGTTGCAAAACTATTCTGCACAATTTGTTGTGATTATTTGGATCCTGTGCCAACTCTTTCACACCATGCAGTAAGGCCATTGGGGATAGAAAGGCACAGAGAAGTTAGGCTGCCTCATAATTATGTACAATAAAACAAGGCAAATAATTAAATCCTAATTTCATCATCTACTTAAATAAATGAGGCTGAGGAGCCTTTCTTACTTCTTGAAATTCTGCTTTTCTCTTGAAGCCTGTATTTGACAGGTTAGCAAGGGGGAAGCACAGAGTACAAACTAAAGCCTCCAGGAGAGTGGCAACATTCCTCAGGGTATAATTCAAGTCCTTATTTTATGTGGTTGGAAAAAAAAAGGAAGTAACTTGCACAGGGGTTTACAAAGCAAGGACAAAGTAGGAACGCATAGTATGTTTCAACACTGCTTCTCATGCTCTATTTTCCTCAGAAAATAGGAAAAGTAAGAAATCTTCCAAATGGAAAGACTGCATGTGAAGAAACCAAAGGCTGAATGTGCTTCCTATGCAGCTGAGTAAATTTTTAATGGACTCAAGTTGTCCTCTTTCCCACCAGAAAGAGGTTTCCAGATGATGAGTTTCCAAGAAACAGCTCCCCTTTTTAATATTAGCTGGAAGAGAGGCCTCCAGTCAACAGGTTAAGAGATGCTTAGAGACAAAAAAATGTTCTCTATTTGCTTGGCAAAAGAAGGAGATTTTTCAGGTGGAAGTCCCTGCTTGTGGCTGGGATGTGTCTGTGCTCCACACTGCAGACGACGCCAGTCTCAGAGAAAAAAAAAGTCCCTTTTTTTCTGCAATACAGCCATTTGCCATGCCAGAAATGCATGAGTAAGGCAGATCACTGAGCATCAGAGCCTCTGTTCCAGCAAAAGAATCAGCACACCACAGTCCCCATGGCTCCAGTGGTCACCCAAGACTCAGACTGGCACCAGATGTAGAAATCAGCTTGCATCACGGAGAAAAACAGGAACCCCCTGACTTCAGTGGGTGACTAACAGAATCCCAGAGCAGACCATCAGCATTAGCAAAGATTAACAACTGTTAAGTACCCTCCATCCCTTTCTTACCACAACAAGCTCTCCTGGTAATCCAAGGATTGGTGCGATTAAAATTTCCACCCCTTATTCTAACATGACCCTCAGATTATCTCCTCTTTTAAGGAGCAACCTCCTGAGTCTCCCAGAAAGCTCTTCAGAATGGTTACAAATTTTTTGGCAATTTTCAGCTCCACCTATTAATAAGCTACTAGTTTCGGTTTCGGAATTGACCTTAAACTGAAGGAAGCACCCTCTTTACATGTTTATAGAGAAACTTGGCCTGCTTTGTAAGTCTATCATCTGGCTAGGCTTAAACAACAAAAAATCCCCATGCTTTTATATTTCTTGGAAATGAACCTCTGAAAGCTGACCTGGTCATCCTAGGAATCCTTCTACACCATTCCAGGTTATTTAGGTATTTAATTTCTTTTAAATATCAGAGATGAAAACTGTATAAAGTACTTCAAATAGGGTCTTCAAACAGATTCTGTAATTATCCTAATACTTGAAGTATGTCTGTACTAAGAATGTAAAGTCTTTTAAGATCATCTTACATCTGAGTCACAGAGGCAATCCATTCTTTTCTCTCCTACTCCACCCTCTCTCAGGAATAACTTCCCATGATATTGCAAAAGTTCTTTCTACTTTTATCCTAAAAAAGCAACTGGACACGATGTTGTTGCCTTCAATCCTCAGATCAAAGAAACATAGTTGAGTTTTCTACGAAACAATCCTCCACAGTAATGACATTAATCCCAGCTGTGTCATCTGCAAACTTCATGGCCAATTTTTTATATAACCAAGGAATATAATAAATAAGATCAGTCCTAGCTTGAATCCTCCTGGTGTCTAACTTGGTTCATCTTTATCTTGTAATTTCCATGATTACTTCTGCCTCTAAAGAGAAGATCCTTATGGAGGTTACAGTTCAGTGTTTTGCTTGACTCTTGGTTATGTCCATAGCATTACCCTATAAGAAGTTAGTAATCTTTTCTCAAAATGTAATAAATTAGTTCTGAAATTACTTCCCTTGTGTGTGTCTGTGTGAACATTTTTTCTTTATCCTCTTCTACTGCCTCCCCACCCTCAGTCATCCTTCCTCTCGCATGTCAAGAGTTGATACATTTAGCAGAGAATTAGGAAATGGATAAATTTCAGGGCAGGAGATTTTCCCATCTCTGAAGACAGGCAATGTATCTGCTACTTCTCTGTTCCCAGATTTACAGATTAGTTTAAAAAATCTTAAATCCATCTGTAGCTTCAAGTGCCATTTTTTTTCAGTAGCCAAGAAAAGACCTCACTCAGGGACCATTATATTTTTATAACAATTAGCCTAAATTTTGCTTCTATTCCAGAGGTTAAATTCACCTTACCACACTCACATTTTCACTACAGACTCTAACATGAAAACTGAGTTAAGGCATGAATTCAGGATTTGGGCCATACCTCAACCTACACAATTTCCTTCAAATACATTATCTCCACTTCCCCCACAGCTGTTCTCCTTCAGTTTATGAGGCCAAATTTTTTTTCTTCCTCTCCTCATTTTTCTTTTTGCATGTTTCATTTCATTTCTTTATCCATGACTAGGCTGAATCATGTGAGGTTCTTAGACATTCATTCTGTCCTTGCACTCCATGGAGGTTATAGATTTCCCTTTGCTCGGGGTGTTTGCTAAGCTGGAGAAGTCCACCACTGGACTTTATGGTACCTTCTTACTTTGTGGAAAGGAAGCTGAAACTTCGTGATTTTGGCTGAAATTCTATGTCCACAGTCTGATACTCCCAACTCAGTTTAAGCTCAGCCAAGTGTTTCTGTGTGCCATCCCGGCCTACCTTTAGAACTGACAATACCCATTTGTGCCAGGATTTTCCCATCCACCTGCCATCTCCATGTAGAGGCCAGCATTCACAGTCTTTTTAGTTATATTAAACTTCTTGTGATGGACCAAAGCAGTATTAACCTCACCATGGCTATTCCCAGCAAGCCACTTCTCTCACTAAGGCAAACAGCTCTTTCTCACAAATGTAAACCAGGATCAATCAGTTCTGAAGGAGCAGGTCTGATTTTCATTTAAATGCATCCAAAAGAAACCATGCTGTTCAAATTCTAAAGGTATATTTGAATACAAAATAAGTTTGGTCTTAATACTTGCTAGTTCCTTGCTGAAATTAATATCTCTAATCAGGTTTTATCTTGATTTTCTTGAATTGCGTTTTTCAAATCTAGATAATTTTGCAGCCCTGGTATTTTTTAGCAAATGTGATGATAAACCATAAAGCACTTTGGTCTCCTCTACGTTCCTCAAAGCTTTCTGGGTTTGGTGGTCTTGCAAACAGATCCAACCTGCCTCTGCTGCAGTCATGCACAAGTTGCCCAGCTCTCTTTGCCTCACCTGAAAGGCCAAACTGATGAAACATTTTTTCAATGCAACTTTGGGAAGTTTAGCTGCACTTTATTCCCCACTTCCACCACAGATCTCAGCAGAGAGGATCAAAGACCTCAGGCTGATCAGCCCAGGCTGTGTGGCACAGCACTGCACACACTCCTCCATGGGTATCCAAGCCCAGATGGTGCCAGCTGACATGGCTTCAGAAGTCATGGGACTCTGCAGTGTTCAGACATTAGAAAGGTACAAAAATGCTCCATGGCAACACAAAACCATAAGAGCACAGCATTAGAAATACCTCTGTTGTGGGCAAGAAAGCATTGGATGTTTCCTCCTATCTTGAAAGCTGATGCAAAAAAAAAGGGATGTGAAAAAGAGTGACATCCTTCCTGCTTTGGGAAGGATATCTTGGGTGGGAAGATTTAGGTCATGTTCATAGCATTCCAGTTAAGAATACCGGAAGTCAAGAATTTTGGCAGCAGCTTCAGAGGAAAGAATAAACCCACAGGAAGGCAATAGTTTTGAGATTCTCTTATTCTGGTTTTGGCAATCAGGAAGGTTAGAAAGGGGAAGTTTCTAGACCCATCCCATTAAGCTGGGTCTTTCACAAGGGTCGGGCAGAAACCACAGACCCAGAGATCCAAAAAAGACCCAGATCTTTCTCTTTTCCTTAAACCACCTTTCTGATTTTTGCGCACCTGCCTTTCACACATCACCACAACCCTTTCTAAAGGCACACATTGTCTCTGCTGACTGCTCAGCCTGTCCCCATGGCAGTTGTGCCCCTACCCATGGGGACTCAGAGCTGTACACAACTTCTGTGTACTTTACACCTGAAAGTAACACATCTCACACAGGGTCCCAACCTCAGCCAAGTCGTCCTGGCATCACTGTTGCTTGATTGTTGCTGGTAAAATCTTCCTTACCATTACTCCTTTTTTAGCCTTGGCCAGACAGTGAGGCCCAGCAAGAGTTAAGTCCCAAGTGCTTTCAGAGAAATGTTAATAGAGTGCCAGGGTATCCAAGATTCCAGCAGCTCAGGCCTAGAAGATTTTCTCTTTTGCTGAATTGCCCATGACTTTCACTGGACTTGTTCCTTGGGCTACAGCTGCTGCTTCCCTTCCCTAGCTTCTCCTACCTCCTTCTGAAATATCCACACTTGCCATTTCACTTGTCTCCTTTCCATCCCTTTTGATCCCCACTTAATTACAAGGACCATGGAAGCACCAATTCATTCTCATGCTCCTGCCACCCTCTTTTCAAAGGCCAGCTGTGACATCTCCAGATTCACTGACCTAACCAGAGATAAATGCTGCCATTCGAGGCAGGAGAGTGAACAACTGAGCACATGAATGCAGGCAGCACAGAGAAGCTAGGCACAGATAAATCCTTTTGGAAAGGAAGGGTAATCCTCTAGTCAGTTTTGTCCCTAATGTCAGTGCAGCTGTGCTTTGTCATCCCAGGCTGCACTCACAGCACTGATCAGGGGAAAGGTTCTTTGTTCCCTGGTAATTCTTTGCATCAACCCGACAGTACAGGTTTCTGCTGTTATTCAGTCCTAGGAAACATCTCAGGGAAAAGGGAAGGCTGAATCAGCAAGAATTCAGCCCAGAATTTTTTTGCCTAGAAAAGTGATTTGGGACAACATCACCAGCTGCAACCCAAAGGCTCCCTGCTCTTACAACATCTGAGGGAAACCCGTGGGCAGAATGCTGCAAAGCAAGGACAACTTCTCCAGTCTCCTGACTCCCTTCTGTTCACTTGGCTTCCACTGCCTGCATTTTCAATGCACAGCTACACTCGCAAAACCAGAAGGAATATGGTCCTCAGATGAGAAGTTTAATATTGCTTTCCTCAGCTTCTGCATGTAAGGACTTAAAGTCTTTATGAATTAAAGACAGATAATGGGAAAAAAAAAGCATCCAAGGCCAAGGACATAAATTTTCTACTAGCCCACAGGGAGGTGATCATGGCAGACATCAGATACACTTGGCACAACCAGCTTGGCTCAGTGTCTGAGGCTGAAGTTCTAGATACCCATCCCCTTCACTCATGGGTCTCAATCCAGCTGGTGTGATGAGCCTTGTTTGACTGCAGACTCTCTTTGAGCCCAGAAAAGCAAAAGGAAGGGTTAAGCAGAACAGCCCCATCTCCTCATTTCCCATTCCAGGCTTTTGTGACTGAAAAGCCCAGGACAAATTTTACCTTTCCTTAGCACAAGCAGGTGCTTGGCTGCCTGTGAGTTAGGGACAGGACTGGTGTCCCCAGGGGACACAATGTGCCCCCATTTCCCTGCATTTCTGCCCAGGGCTGTACCTGGAGAATGCGGTCCAACCTCTGAATGTGGCAGCACAGAGCTGCTGCCAGGCCCAATTTAACAACCAAGGCACAAATCAAAGGAATGGTAGAAAACAGAAGCACTCCCACTTCCTACTGCCAGACCTCCTTCCTTGTCACACAAGAACAGGAATGCCTGCTCTGGCAGAGTGGACATTTGGAGTAATGCAATATTACGAGCCACCCACACACTGACATGGTTTTGCCACCAACACAAAAACCCCTGTACGCTGACTATGCTGAGCAGTTTTCTACCCTCACTTCTTCCATGATGAGACCAAAGCTGGGTGGGCACAGGGAAGCTAGTGGGATGGACACCAAAATTCTTGGAAACCATCAGCCTGGTCAAGGGGTCACTGTAGAGAACTGGGAAGATCTTCAACCAGCTTCTTAACTGTTACTGGGTCCTTTGAGGGTGATCACAACCTTGATGTGTTTTGGAGAAATTTTTAAACTCTGGAACACCTTACTAGAGTAGGTGATGAATAGTCCATTTGGTGCTTTTTCATTCAGGACTTGTGCACCCAGCAAATACTTGATTAGTATAAGCATAAGCTATGTGTTTCCAGCAATCCCATTTAATATCAAAATACTCAGGTCTTCATCATTGGCCACCTCTCAAGCTGGCCAACATTTTGTCATGCAGGGCATTTCAAAATCCCCACTCAAGCTGTTGCAGAGGAACAGCTAATTATACCAAAATTAAACAGCTAATTATACCAAAAACCCCAAGATTCATTCAGATCCTTTTTTTTTTTTTAGATCCAAAGAATTCTGAAAGCCAAAGACCAAGGTACCTTTGTGCCACCATTGGCTGCAAACAACAAAACCAGAAATTTTCTATGACTTATGGGAGAATTTCAGCATGGACACATCATATTTGCCACTATCCTTTCTGCAGTTGTTGTAAAAATTTCTGAGATGCGTCAAATCCAGAAACTAAATGAAAAAAGAAACTGAAACACCAAACATGCGGAAAACTGAAGAGGACCTATTATGTAATTATTGTTACTGGCACAGGAAAAAGAGAAATGGATTCTTTCTGCCTGTGTCAAAAAGGACATGCTGCAGAGAGAGTGCACCTTCAAGCATGGGCAATGTAAGGAAATATTAGCAGAATAAAATAAGCAGCTGATGTAGCACCCAGCAGAAAGGACAATTCAGCTGGACGTGAAACAGAATGCCAAGTTTTAACCAGAACATGTTTCAATCTATTCTGAAATCAAAACAATTACACCGAGGAAAATTAACTCGTTTTGGGCAACGCTGGAAATCAGATTTATGCTCTGCAGCCCATCCTCACACAGTAACACTTGACTTAACAACTCTCAAGATAATTTGCACAGCTAAAATCATTCATGTTCGAGTGAGGGCAGGGTAAAACGAAGTAGGAGGTTGTTAAAGAAGTAAAAAAGCCACATCAAATACTGCAGAGTGGCACTGCTCCCACTTCTGCCTAGCTTGGGAGAGGTTCCCTGGAGGGTCACCTGCACAAATCTGCCTTTACTTCTTTCAGTGGTGAACATGAGGAGCCTCCTCCTATTGGCTCAAGTCCCCTTTATCCTTCCCTGTGGCAGAGGTTCTGCCTGCCTGAGTGCTCTTACAGTGAGACCACTCACAAGTCTTCCCAAAATGCCAGAAAGAAAAAGGATTCATAAAGAATTGAATGTTATACAATAGAAAGTGATTCCATTATTATAAAGACCAAAAATACAGACATGGTCAACAGCAAGACACTTAATTAAATAGACAGAAATCTAAAAAGGCAACCAAAACAAGCAATGAATAGGAGAAGCTTAGAGCCTGAATGCCCACTCCCAAGCACAGCTCAGCTGCCTGTCTGCAAAGCACCACAGTCAATGAAAATAGCAGAACACAGGAACCCTCTCCCACTCATTTAATTGCCAGATCACAACTTTGAAACTGAAAAACCTTTCTTTTTTTCACAGATGACAGAGGACATCTGAGAGCAGTACATTATCTGGCTAATAAAAAAACTCCTATAAATAAAACCAGGAAAAATTCACACACACTCTTAAGTTTTTTTAGCTGAGGACACCAAAAGTTTGTTCTCACTAACTCTTTTGATGTCTGAATCACTTTGGACATGTCTCTGAAGAACAGGCCTTCCCCAGAGGTATTCCTAAACAGCTCAGTATTTGCCATGTTAGTGGCCATGTCAGTACATCATGTTTGTAACATTCAGAACATCTCATGCACATGGCATTACCACACAAAGGTCTTGCTTGCTTGAAATGTCAGGGCAGAATTTGACCACTGATCACCTGGGAAAACTGGATGCACTTTCAAAATTATAGTCCTTACTATTGTGTGGCCAATAGAACCTCACCTATGCTGTTCAAATTCTGGCAAATCCCAGGTGCTTTATCCTTGGAGCTGAGATGAACTGACTGCACTGTGGTTCTGTGTGATAATCAGTTCAAAGATCATCAGCCATCAAGCTGAGCTTGCAATCAGATAATTAGGGGTGGTCAAGCCTTCAGAGTAACTCCATGTTTAACAACTGGAACATTACCTGAATCTCGTGACAATGAAATTAAGCATTTGGTGGGTGGAAGCCTGGGTTAATTAATTCCTGATGTGGTAAAAGGGTTAAGAGCAGAAAATCTGAGAGCGGGAAACTTGTTCAGGAACTGTGGTGATTCACAGCCACACTTGAGGTCCTTGCTGCAGTTCTGCTTGCAGGGGACAGTGGATGATTAGACAAAGGTGGAAGTGACCCTTTCCCACTGTTTTTTCAGACCTTTATTTCAGCACTCTGCCAGAACCCTGAAGGAATTCTGAGCTCACAGACAGGAGCCTCTCCAGCTCATTCCATCCTGCAGCCTGTGTATAGAAGCCGCCTCACATGTATTGCAAAGAACTTTCCTTTCCAAAGAGGCTGAGCACCTATCCCTGGTGGCTCAGAACATCCCATATTTCCAGGTCACTGCTTAGCTTGCACAGTTCCACTTTCCATGCACAGGGATATTTTCATTATCTCTTTCCCTTCCACATTCCTGCTGATAACACCAGCAAGGCACCAGAAAATCAGGACAGACTGGTAAAGGACACATAAGCTGTTCTGACACTACTACTCATGCCAGGATCTTTTGCTGCACTGTCACTTCTCAATTTATTTGGGAATCTCCCAGCTCAAACACAGGGAATGCATGTGTGCACACCTGCTTAGCCCAGCAGCTGGAGGGGAAGTGCTCTGCTGACATAGTGCCTCTTTTCTGTGCTGAAATAGCAACAAAAGTTGAAATAGCTTAAAGAACAGCACCACAGTTTCACATAAGCATGCACCAAGATACCAGGACACGAGGAATACAGGGGAGTTCAGGACAAAGGAGAAAGCCTTGCACAAGAGAAACCAAACAACTCAGAACTTCCTAATGGAGTGAAATCAGTGCAAAAAGGGTGTTCAGCCTTTGAGAGGATGAAAGGGATGCAAAAAGGTGCAGCTGCACTTTTATGTGCTAATGAGAACATCTGTCCTGTGTAGGAGCAGCTGCGCTTGCCTTGCCTGGAAATGCTGCGACTTTGGAGCCTCAGCAGCTCCATGGATGACTGATGACAGTGCCTCACCATCCTGACTTCTAGAAGACATCTCCTCCTCCAGCTCATCACCTTTTTTCCCCACTCACAAAGGATCTAAAGAATAATTTACTTTCCTGCATGTGGTTATTTGCTTGTTTGAATACTGTCCTACTCCTACTCATCCTTCGTTTCTTACATGGAATATTCCCAGGTAATGTGAGCTACAAAAACACATATTTAAGACCTCCACAGAAGAACAAGCACAGAACAAGCAAGCAAGCAAGATCCCCAAACCCCACATCAGAATCAAGAATTGTCAGGCTGAGTTTGTAAGGCACAGTCTTTATTTCTAGTGATGACATGAGCTGTGACAGGAGCTCAGGCTCCACATCTTAAAATGAAATTAGGAGCTAAGAAGCTCTTCCCTTAAAATTAAACATCTTTGATCTGAAGTTAAAGACAGACTAAACACAGAAATTCAGACCCATTCCTCTGCAGGATCTACGTCAGGCAGGTACAAGGGAAACATTTGTGTTGTTCACAAATAGAAAAAAAATAAGCCACTAGAAGGAATTTATTTATGCTTCTTGCCGCTATTTCTGGGTCCTGAATTGCTAACACCACTCAGAAAAAAATGCAGGCGGGTTGCTTCAGAAAGTTCAACTCAAACAGCTGCTCAGGAGACATCCTGTAAGCAAAGGACTGTCTTCTGATCAGACAAATCAGAAAATCCTGCCACTACACAGTCTGTGTATCCCAAAGGTTGCACAGCTCTCCATTGCTGCACTTCCCAGCCAGCTCCTCCTGACTCCTGCCTTGCTCCTGCCCAGCTCCTATGGAGCCCTAACAGCCTCCATAGCCCACAGTGGGACCACTGCTCCTCAATAACCTCCCTGGCAATACCAGCCCCTCTCCCACATCCACACACAGCTGCTCTTCCCCATCCCCACACTTCCCCTCTGGTGTGCATTTTATCCTACTTGCGCTATAGGATTTCCCCCTTTTTAAGGAGGGAAAAGCTGGCAGCATTGAGAGTCCAAGGCAACCCTTTGAGCCCATAAGAAAGAAAACTGCTTGATGCAGAAGAGAACTGACATGGCAAAACCACAGCCCAGACGTGGAGACAGACTCCCTTCAGACACAGACACTTGGCTGCCAAACAGGAACTGCTGAGGAGATGCAGACAAATCCTCTCAATCTGCTTGGCTTTGGATTCATTTCTGCTTTGCTTATGAAAGCGTGCACAGGGTTATTCTACCAAATTCAAATGGGCATTTGTGGGGCAGAAGGAAATCCCTGATCAGTACAGGAGCTGCAGAGGGAACAGGTTGTTCTCTTCTGGGCAGAGCTGGACAGTGGCAGCTCTTGTCAGTAATCTGGCAGACTGACAACTAACTGAACACAGCATTTAATTGGAAAGTATTCCCATTCTGAAGTACTTCTCAGTAAGAGATAAAATTCCAGGAAAAAAGTGTAGTAGTAGCTAATCCCCTATGAATACAGGAAACTTGATGTGTATGCACTCAGTTCTAAAACTAAGAAAAACTCTCAGGAGCCTTTACAATTGACAAATAAGTGGAGGGATTTGTGAATGCTTGAGATACACCTACCCAAACCAGAAGTCAGTTTTAGATTTCATTATGGACAGCTCTGAAAAGACACTGACAACAAAATAAGACACATCAGGGGCTGAAGATTAAAAATGTCTCTTTCCCCAGAAGTTTTCAAACAGTTTCAAGTTCTCAGTATTCTAATTTCAGCAGGTGGAATGTGTGTTCCTCACATTGCAGATCAATGAAATTCAGGATGATGGGTGACATGATAAATTTTGCTGAAGTATTCCTAATAGTGACACATGACAGTGAATTTGGAGAGTCACAGAGGGCTCTTGTGGGCCAGGTTAAGAGAACAGCAAACCAGCAGACAGAACTCAGTGTCAGTAAATGTGTTATACAACTGGAGGAGAAAACCTGCCAATGCACACGTATGCCAATAGTTACTAAACTAATCTGTAAGGAGAACCCAATGTCCTCATACAGAACAATGTAGACAAACTCATGACTCATGAGAGGTAAAAGAACCTTAGGAATTACTGAACAGAACATTAGGAATTACCCTTATGGGAGGTACACTGGAGTTATGCAAAGAGAGGGAAAAGTCAAAAAAAACCCAAAGAAAACAGGCTTATAAGCTCAATAAGGATTAGGCAAAGCAGGATTTTTAAGTTTGGAAAATTTACTCTAGGAAGAAGAGACAGCAGATAGACATACAACTGTTAGTGACAAGAGGATTCATCATTGCACAAAATCCAAGGGCAGCCAATGACTTTTTCAGGGAGTAGATTTATAAGAAACAAAAAGAAATGTTTTGCTTTACTGCATACTACTACACACACTGTGTGAGCTCCCATGGCAAACTGCTAAAAATAAAAGCTGGTTTGCAAAATGATTGACATCACTGTGCAGTCTCCTAAAACCCATAAACATCATGCTGATAAACATGATGCAATGCACTGTAAACCAGAGAGTGCTGAAAGTGAAGATGTGCATCTGCTGCTCTCCTCTTAGAGCATTCCCCCATCCAAAAGGGCAGGATGCTGGGATACTGTGTGGGTTGGAGGCTTGCAGGAGAGCCTTCTTCCTCAGCACTGGACACTTCCATATTTTTCCAGATTTGGTTAATAAATTCTCTCTTTGCTTTATTAAGCGCAGTTATTAACTCAGCCTGAATTTTCACTTCCCTGTGATTCTCTTGTGGCAAGATAAAGCACCTGTCTCCCAGGAAAGAAAGTGGCTCTTTTTATACCTGTGCCTATAGAAACCTATTTCCCTGAAAAGAGTTACTTTCACTTGAAAATGCCTTTGGGATTTTTAAAAACTCTGGCTGATACCTGAACACCAATTTCCATGGCTCCTACTGGAGAGTTAACACCATCTCTTGGCCTGGGAGGAGAGCAGAGACTGTGAGATGTCCTAATGGCCTGTATTTCACAATGGCCATCAGCTCTCAAAGAGAGAAAAACAAGGAGACAGAAAAGAGCAGGTGCAGAGAGACACCAGGAGCTGAACAATCATGAGAATGTGAAACACCAAAAGGCTACTTTTCTGTGAATGATGTTGAAATATTTTTTCACTGTATGGGTTTTACAAAATTGTTCAATCTCAAACAGCATTTTAGCTGTCCAAGTAACATTTAGCTGTCCAGGAAACTTTGACAGTTGAGAAGGGGGACTAACAACAAGTGTGCCTTGCTGCCCACTCTGCAGAGGCTGAGTTGTTCCTCAGGCTATCCCAGTTTCAGTACCCTGGGAGCCTCTGAAGGCAAGACTTTGTCTTTTGGTTACTCTTGAGGTCTAAAGAGCCCAAAACAATGGACAACCCTTGGTTATTTGTGGTCTCTTAACAATGTGCAGATATTCTTTATGGTTTGGAGAGGGACTGATGTGAGTCACTCACAGTGGTAGAAGAAAGTCTCCAAAGCAAGGTGGAGCCCCTTATTTTCCATTTCCCATCCCAGCTCCTGCTGTGTACTGATGCCTCGAGCAACCCAGCTTTTACAGCTGCAAGGGTTTGAGCAAAGCCTCAAAGTACAAAGCAGACATTTGTGTGGAAGGAAGATCCCCAAAACCCATACGTTAGTAAAACAAGTGAGTAGAACACTGAAAATCTCACCTCAGCCCTCCCTTCATGGGTGATACCAAATCCCCACTGCCAGGTCTGTGACCAGGTTAAGCTTAGTTCATGCAGCTGGGGATCTGTCTGACCTTAAATTGTCAAAGTCACAGCCATTCCTTAACACCATATCTCCAGAACATCTACCAGTAATGCTAAAAACAACAAAAAATTCCCTAAGAATAGGGCAGCCCCCTATGAGTTATGGAGCTCCTTTTACATGACTCCAATAGGAGTATTTAAAATTTACTGTATAAAATACAGAACAAGTCTCAGATTTACTCTTAGGATTCCTTAGAGACTTTCTCTCTCAGAACCGGTAAAACATGGGAGGACTGAAACCAGAGTTAGAAGGATCTGAAAAGCACTACAGAGTAGTTTTGTGATGGCTAAGGTGCATTCTACCCACCACAAGTAAAACAGAGAGGAGGTGAAGTCCCTTCTCTCAAAGGAAATTAATGGCAGTGACCTGGGTAGGGTCAGGATTACAGCCTGTAAAATCACAGGGACAGAAAAAGACAGTAGAAAAGCAGGTAACTGGCAGATGAGATTCAGATGATGCACAAGTTGTAGCAATTCAACACTGCACTAAGCATTTAAAATTTGTGGCTTGTTTTGCTTAGCTTTCTTCAAAGGAGAAGTGATGTATTCTACCTCAAGGCTGGATAGAACATAGTAGCAATACAGTTTTCTCACAGGAAAACAATGTTTCCACAAAAATGAAGTTGTCCCCTCCCCTTTTTTATCTTTAAATTTTGTTTTGAATTTCTGTGAAGAAAACTATAAAGCAAAGTTTTGGTCAGATCACTCCTTTCTAATCAAATATTTCACTTTGCTGACCTGTGCTGCAGCTATTTCATTTTCAGGCAATATTACATGATGCAGGGCTACACCATCTTTGCAGACTGGGAAAACTACTCTTCCTAGGCTCTTTAGAGGACTGTATTTCTTGTACAATTTTTTTAATTGACTCAAGCTGTGTATACTGCTGCAGGAGCCAAAATCCCCATAGGCAAGACTGTATTAAAGTTTAAAATGGCAGTAGCATAATCCCAGGCTGCAACTCAGGAGCTGAAAGGCTCACAGAATGATTGTACTTAACAATGAACTACAAGAAAATATACAAGCCTGACTAATTTTTATTTTTTTTTTTTTAACCCAAACTATTTTTGTCTGGAGAAACGTCATAAATAGCCCAGCAATTTAAAATGCACTGTTTTTTCCTGACAGGTTTCAGTCTAACACAAACATTTCAGATTTTGACTTGATGTGCAAATTCAGAATTTTGATCAGCTTCTTCGGTGATTTTGCAATGGGCAACAGACATAACCCAAACACAGCATGACCCTCTTGGAATCCACCTGGACCTCTCTGACCTTTCTCTTGGGAAGAGAACAAGAAGTCTCTCCTGAGGCCAATATATTTATAATTTCAAGGCAATCAACAGATTTTCTTTCTCAACAGAATCATTTCTGGGACATATTTACTCCAGCCACAGCAGGAAGTGCAAGAATTGCATGTGGGGAGAGGATTGCTGTGCTTAAGAGAAGCAGCATGCCATGGCTGAGAAACAAACAGCTTTCTGCTCTGCAAATTCACCTGACCAGCAGCTTCCCCCTCCTCTTCTGATAAATCACTGGCAACTCTTGACACATCACCATGCAGCCCCCTCCAGTCTTATTTGGACTCAAACTCACAGGAATGCTGAGTTGTATAACTAAAGACTGACAGTACTTATTACTGTATTTCCTTTTTTTAAAAAAAGAAAAAAAATAATAGAATCTTTAAAGCCAACACCCACGTGACAGTGGCTCTGCCTTGGGCAAAGGCACAACAGTCAATGATTAAAGGGAGAACAGAACAGCAACAGTGCCCATCTTCTATTAGACAACTTGGGTGTTAGATCACTGGCTAGATCACCAAAGTGACAAATCTCACGTCTACATCTCATATCCAATGCCAGGGAAACCCCTCACTCCCAGTACTGAGGGAATAAGAGGAAGATGTGATAGCAGAAGAGCCAACAAGTGAAGTTAGTCACAAGTTATTTTCCTTATTCCCTCATTTCTTCCAGATAAGTGGAAATAACACTGGAAATTGTCTTCTTTCAAAAGAAAATCCCTGAGTCAGAAGAATTAAATAGTTTCACTCTAGTTAAAGGCCTTTATATGAGATGGGCAACAACTGAATCAAAGAATGTCTTGTACATAGAACCATCAGGAAAGTTCACTGCAAAACAGAAATCAGCAACTTCCAGGCTATTTCCAGAGCTTCTTGTTGTGTGAACTGGAAGATAAAGTCTCTTTTACCCTGCACCACCCATGTCATTTTCCATGGTGGTGGGGCTGAACACAGGAAACAAGTGATAAACTGTAAGGTAAGATCATGTGTCCCAATTGCCCCTCTCCCAGAACCAGGAGGCTGTGGGTGGCAAAGTTCTGGGTCATGTTGGCAAAGACAACAACTCAACAGGAGAAGAAGAGGGGAAGAGAAAAACCAAAAACCTTCTGATTTCAAAAAAATTGCTTCCAACCAAAGGCAGAGTTATCCAGCTCAGGACATGGGCCCTGCAGCCACACTAGGTACCACAGGCAGCTCCTGCAGCACGAGGGGCCCTGGCTCACTGCAGCTCCTTGCTCTGGAAAGCCAGGCTTGCAGTAGACAAGGCCAGCTGGAACAGGGAGTTTGAGGCTACCCTTGATATTTTGGGATACTGGGCTTCACAGAAAGAGTTCTCAGAATATGTCAATACAGTCCCTTGATCTTCCACACCACCAGTAAGAAGGTGAGATGGGTTTCAGGCCTCATCCTGCCTTACCTCTTCTGAAAAAAACCTCAGTTGAGTCAGAATGAGTCACTGTGCCTCTGTCCAATCACTTGTTGAAAAAGAAAAAAATATAACGGACTGTCGAAATAAAACATCCTTCATTATTTTTGTGTTCTGAGCAAACAGAATAAAAAGCCCCAACTAGCAATAGAATATAAACACTGGAATAAGACCACAGAGGTGAAGAGCAGGTTGTACAACCCAACAGAGCTCTTTCTGTCAGCATCAGGGAGACAGCCTGGAACCTACATGAAGGACCAGACCAAGGACACTCCGAAGGAAATCATCCCACCCAAGAAAATCCTCTCAAATCCTTGTATCATCCAACAGTAGGCCTAAAGAATCTAAAGGATGTAGTCCTAACTGCCCCCTATCCCTGATGAGATGAGCAACCGTAATTTCAAGTGGCAAGAGCATGAGCTGGATTTAACTGAGCAGAGCATGGCAGATCCTCCAGACACAAACAGAATCAACTCAACAGCCTGTTTTCTACTACTGTCTTTAAGACTGGTGGTTAGCAGAAACAGAGTTATGAACCAGAGAGCAAGTCATCAAGAAATATTATCAAAAACCACTTTTCATCAGAGCAACCACAAAATGGTATTTGAATATGATTTCACCCATAAGCTTCTAGTCAAACCTCACGGCAAAATAAAACCACAGATTTTGCTCCCAATTGTTGAAGGAGACAGAAGACTGCTAATATAATTCTCCTAAGGCCTGGATCAGGCCACTGCAGAGAAAGGAAGGGCTTGACAGAGACCTGCACAGAAAATCTTCTTGGACAAAAAAACAGTAAAGAAGAACAAGGATCCTAACAGCAATACAACTCTCATGGGAAACTTGGGAAAGAGGAGAGGCAGATGAGCACAGTAGGTTGCCTAGTTCACAGGAAGCAGCCTACAGTTTGTCTGGAAACATTTAAAAGAGGAAACAATTAGAAAAACAAACAAACAGGGAGAGGTCCCAAAGAACGTGATAAGCTTATCACAGAAGCCTCATCAACTGTGCTAGATCAAATCCACATGGGTGGAAGGGGTCAGGAGAGAGCTGTGGTTCCTCCTGGAGCAAGGGTCAGAGAAAAGAGTTTGTTTGGAAACATCCCTTGAACAGGAGAGAAAGAGAGAGCCATCAGGGACACACTGAGGGCCTGCTGTTCTCTGTCCTCCTGCTCCTGCCAGAGCTGCCACAAGAGAGGCACACACACGACCAGGAGGGGATGGCACAGATGGAACTGGAGCCTAGCCTTAGGAGACAAAGTTTGAGCACAAGAGCTTCATTCACTCTGCATGGGTTGGGCCCCAAACAGCACACAGGGAATCATTATGCTCCTGACCACTGAAAACTTGCTCTGGCTATCCTGGAGGGATAGATCAGGTAGAGAGAACTCTGGCAGGCAACACGAGGAAGGGCCATCACAGCCAGAGTTCCCAATACAAGCAAGACTCAGGCAAATCACAGACTCACACACATTTGTCCTACACTGTGGTGATTTGTTTTTCTTAAATGATTCTCTTCACTCTGTTCACTAAGTTGCAACCCCCCTAAGTTGCCAGTCATTGAAACCCTGTCCATCACCTCATCCTCAACAACCCAACCCCTCCTCCCCTATCAATATCCCATTGGTCCAAGCCTTGGACCTGCCCCTCGCTGGAAGTTCTCCTTAGG
>VZUI01053588.1:0-37721 GCA_013401135.1 Cettia cetti
TACCATACAACCTTCACATATTACACATAAAGCAATCATCTTACTATATGCGAAAAGCCAACTCCAAAACATGCATTTATAACAATATCCATCCCTTAATTGTGAGAGCCAACCATTATATTACCCATCTATAACAGTAGGATGTGTTTACTCCTAGTTTTCAAGAACAAAGTACAGCCTGTTAGGGTTCGGCTGCCATCTGTCTGAAGAGCTGCTCCACTCTGGTTGAAAAATAACCCCTAAGCTACTTCGAGCCAAGAGCCCTTGTTTTTAGTAAGTAACTTTTAACTTCTACATATGAGGCAGAAGGGCAAAGAAGGGTTCCAGTGGTTTTGTGGGGTGTGCTGAGACTGGAGGAGGGTATCTAAATTAGACTGTGTTCCAAGTAGTGTATGCTCCCACATCCTCTCACTCTGCAGCCTGAAAGCTGTTCTGGGTGAGTCCTGCAGTAAGAGCTGCAAGGGCAGCATGCAAGGGAAGAGAGCCTAAAATATTTTATACTGACATTACCCATTTTCCACCTGTCCTGCCTAAAACTAAAGGGGCATTTAGCCTGATGAATCTCTGCCATTACCTTTTCTAGTTAAAAACTTAAGTACAGCCTGTTTTTGTCACAGTGAGATGCTCACTAGGTTTCAAAGAGCCTTGTTTATATCCTAAAAGCTGTGGATTACAAGTTTATTTCCACCAAGAGAATTCTGTGTAAAATCTGCTTTAAAAAACAGCGCATGCTACACAGCCACAGGCCAAAACCTTTCTAACCTTTATTTTAACAACTGCTTTGTTTTATTTAAATCATGGGGGAAATCTGTATTTATATACCTCAGTAGGATGCCCTCCTAACCGAATGAACTCACCTTGAGGTTACCTCAGATGTCCTTCCAAAAGAATCATTAACTGGACATGTTTTAACAGTTGATCTTCATTTTCCTTATACCTTTGAAAACACTGGCATTGTTTTTAGTAAATGCAAAAACCTTGCTATTTGTTTGTGATGTGGCAAACCTGAATCACCTCACAACAGACCCAATTCTTGTGTCTGTCACAAGTTGGGTACACAGTGCCTGAGCTCAGGACCCTTCTGACTGGGTGCTGTTCATCCTATAGGATGGCAGTCTGGAATTTAGACTTTGCCTTATAGCCTTAATGCTAAATACAGCAGTTTGTTGCAGAGCTCTGAAGAAGGGAGAATTTGTATTGCTGGGTCCATGCTGGAAACTGGCTTTGATAGAAAAATAGTTTAATCCGGTATTTACCCCCTTTGCAACAGACTCATCTCAATTGGAGATTTATTGGACCCTAGTTTATGTGGATAGACCAGATATTTGTAGATAGAGAGGTGGTAGGCTGGAATCATCTTTCTTAACTTGGGCTTTGAATTTCTCAATAGATAAATCTGAATTTCTTACTCCAAGACTGCATTTGCAGCTGCTGATCCCTCCAGAGGACAATTAATTTGACCTGTTCCTGTAGGGTGAATCACCCTCTGCATAGAGCCATTTGGTCTTGTGGACTGTTAAAAGAATTCTGCATGAGTTGTGCAAATTTGGGCTATTAATTTAGGGATGACACGGGTTATGTCAAGTGACCCGTTCAATGGGGGTTAGTTCATTTGAGCCTCGATTAGTTTTGTACATGGCATTGAGGCCTGAAAACTAAAAATCAATCAGAAGTCAGTATTTTAAGAACCAATTTGTTTCTTTATATCCGGAAGTGTTAACCAAACCAATTTGGTGAGCCTTGCACCCATATCTCCTAATGTTACTTTTTCTCACTGTCCTCCAGTTTGCACCTGGAACAAAATAGGTTACCTGCCAGACTCAAGATCCTTGCAGCAGATACGTTCTGGTCCTTCAGAGCTCCAGGACCGGGTGTTTTTCTAATGACACTTAGAGAAGATGCCAACCAGATCCCAGAGGAGCATCAATAAGTGGCTGTGCTGACCCTCAGCAAGTCCGTCCAGTGGGCCGGTTAAATATAAGAGCAAAACTG
The DNA here is from genome assembly GCA_013401135.1 of Cettia cetti. Classification (NCBI taxonomy): domain Eukaryota; kingdom Metazoa; phylum Chordata; class Aves; order Passeriformes; family Sylviidae; genus Cettia; species Cettia cetti. Next base: position 1,993 of record VZUI01053588.1, read on the forward strand.
CTGGAGGTCACAGTGTTCTCCCTGCTGACACTGCTTGAAGAGTTGACAGGGACCTGCAAGGTGCTAGGATTGTTTGGAATTTGGTAAGTGGCTTTAACGTTTCTATTTGTCATTCTGAAGTAATTTATGGCAACAATGGAAAAATTTCGGTTTGTATTGGGGAAGCAATGGCTGCTTGGTATTTACAAGACATGCATACAAAAACATGTTTCTATATATAGAAAATATGCTTGATTACTAAAAAAAAAGAATTTGCACTGAGGGCTTTTAAACTGGTTAAGCAAAGTGCTTGTAAGTCAGTGTGTGGTGAGAATTATTTTTGTCTACTCAGGTTATACAATGAAATTATGGGCATGAGACAGTCACAAGCACTCAAGTCACTGCAGCTTTATGAATGACTGACCTCCCTTTGTACTCCCTTTGTGCAAAGAAGTAAGTTCTGTTTCACGGCTGGGAGTGTCCTGAGTAGTTTAATGACAATCAGTAACTTGGTAAGCTGAGCTTTTACTTTTGTCAGTGCTCCTGTACTGAGAGTGACTTCCAATTTAGGACAGCCCCTGAAACGGCTGTGAATGTGCTGGTGCAAAGGCTGTTATCTGTCCTGTCTCTTTCATCACTGTAATGTCACATGCAGCCTCTGTACTTTACCAAAAATTCTAAACTTAGCTGGGCTGTTGTTCCAACCTCTGCTAGGACAGCTGGGAGGAGGAAAAGTGTTAATGTGCAAAGCTGAGTATTTCCCAAAAAGCCCTAAGTATTTTCTTGGCAGAAAGATAGCACTCTATTCCTTTGAAGGGCAACAGGAAAGTTTAGTCTGTTTTTAGACAGTTGTGAACAGGTGAGCCCCAAGTCAGAGGGGTGAGTCCTTTGTAATTATTACAAAGCTGAATTAGGCTGGTTGATAGGATTTATTGTATTCTTATTTTTCAACTTGTGTTGTGGAGTGGAGGTGAGTCAAAGAGATGGGGGGGAAGAGGCTGTGAAAGGGCACAGTTTCCTGTTCACTTAGCAAACCCAGGCAGTCCTTTCAGTGGGAAGAAAACTTCCACTGACTGTATCTATGCACCAGAATTTTAACAGTTTTGTCAAGAATTGCACAGTTTGCATTAGGACTGGATTTAATCCCTGCTTATCTTTTTCCTGTGTTTTTATGCTCCAGGTCAAGCACCATAGAGAACAAGTGGGTGGGAACAGTGGTCTCAGTTTATTGATTCTCCAAGGGAAGTGCTATCTTCTCTTAGGAGCTGAGATGGGTTGCCAAGGTGAGGCAAGTATCCCAATATCTCCCTGCCATCTGGTGGAAGGAATCCGAGAGCTGTCATTCAACCCTTGGGAGTCAGCAACAAATACTTGAACTACAGGGAATTTCTCAGTTCACCAATTTTTCATGCAGTGAGAGAGATGTAGTTTGGATATTACAAAAACTCAAGAGAGACATTAATGGTAGAATAGATTGTTGTGAGTAGAGGGGAGTTTCCGGGCAAATATTATACCCAGATATGCTGCTTTTGGGGTGGAAGATGGACTAGACCAGGTCTGCAAGCATGATCCAGCCAGCAGGGAGGTCTAACAATATCCAGGAGAGCACGAATTGATTCTCACCTCTGCCAGACTGATATCTGGGGGAGAGCTCACATCCTGTTTTTCTGCTTTAGGTGGGCACATCAACAGCATGTGCAGTTGGGACAGCTGGAACATGAGGCAGTTTGTTGTCTGAATGACAGCAGGAGCTGGACCTTGAAACAGCAAAAACCCACATCCCTGGTCCTGTGCACCAACAAAGTGAGGAAAACAAGGGGAGTTAGTGAATAAGTCCAAGCTGCGTGCTTTGTCTTTAGTTGTAAAAACCGACACAAAGTCTGAACTTGTGGAAAAGAAGAAGGCAAGGCAGAAAAAAGGTGAGGCACCTCTGCCAGTTTGTAACAAACCAAAAAGAAATCGGCAATTCCAGCTCATGGTCTGCATCTCTCTGCTTTAAGCTAAGGCCTCAGTTTACACATTCGCAGCTCGTTAGAAGGCAGACTTTACCTGACTTGGAGGCTCGGGCGTGGCCCGTGGTTTCAAAACACATGGTGCCGGAAACTAGGCGGTCAGGCCTGTCCACTCTTGCATTTACCGTCTGGCTGGCAAACTGCTGCTGCTGATTCAGAGCTCACAAAAGAGCTTCTCAGCTTTCACAAGCCATTGAAGAGCTCAAGAAGGAGACCTGTATGTCTTTATAGTCCTGGTAGGAAGCTTACATTCTAGTGTTTCCTACTGCTTGTATTCCTTTGGGAGCCCCATGACTGACAGGTGGCTAGCACCAGAAGCACAGGCACGGCAAATGACCCCCCTGGATTTTGGAAGCGAGTCTAAGAGCGGTCTGGGGTGTGTTGGTGGCTGCTCTCACGCCCTTTCCATCCCTGGGATGGAGCAGGGCACTAGACCCCTTGGTTCTGGCCAGCTTTCATGATCTCAGGAGGGCAGAGCTACTTCTGGTCTCTGCCAAAATCATGTTTTAGGCGCTGGGCTTTCATTCCCGAGCTCGTGAGAGAAGCATTTCAAATCAAAGGAGACGCTCCCATCCAAATGACAGTAATCCTTGCACAGCTTTGGGAAGGGGAGTGGCACCTCCCTGTTCTGCCCCAAAGCAGCATGTGGCCAATTGAGGGCAACTCACTACACTTTTCCAGCTCCCATTCTCCACAGTCAGTAATTATTCCCTTGCATTGCAGATGGAGAGACTGGATCAGCCCAAGATGACTGTGCCCATTCTCAGCGGTACCCAGCCTTTGCTCTGGGGTCTGCCTGTTCAGCTGGAAGCACAGCGCTGTTGGATGTCGTTTCCCTCTCCTCCCACTGAATCAGCCTTTTATTTACTCTTCGGAATGCAAAGTAACAGGACACCCTGTGAGTTTTATCTCTCTCCCAATCTTTTGTAATGCTTTGGAAGTTGCCGGACCGGACTGAGCGTTTGAGATGGTGTGGTTTCAAGGTTGCCAGGCAGGAATCTGGGTAGGAGGGCACTGTCGGTGAAATTTGAATTTGAGTTGCGCTAAGAGCACAATCCTTGAGCCACACTACGGCAAGGAAAAGCCTTTGTCCCTGACTGAATCCGGCCCGTCGCTGATGTGGATGGATGGTGCTCCTTTGCTAGAATTCCTGGCAACTCCCTCCATCAGAAGATTTTTCTCCCGCAGGCAGCCGGCCTTCGGTCCTTATGTAAGCAGTTTTTCCCTTCTTTCACGTGCATGGCATTCCCAGGACTGGGAGCTGATGCGGAAGGATCCTTCTTGCCCAGTGTTTGCTGCTCCTGCAGCTGATCCTTGTCTGGGGTTCGAGCTCAGGGCTATTTAGCTCTTGCAACTGGCACAGATTCTGACCAAGCTGGGCTTGGTTCTCAGATTTCAGGGTTCTCCTCCCACCCAAACTTCGGCTCCGCTCTCGAGATGCTGTTGTGACTGCACTGAGGTAACGCGAGGAGAAGGTGACAGCTTTTATTGGATAAACTGGTTCCAGCGGGAACAAACAGAGGCTTTGCGGCTGACTGCTGCCATTGCATGCAGGTGAGTGCCTTGAACTTTATGCCTAACTGCGTTTTTGCCGTGCCTCAGCTAGGTTCAGCATCCTGCATCCAGGCATGGAAGCCTCTAATCAAAATAAGCACTTGGCAGACAGTTTTGGTAATTGTTATTGTTCATTTTGGGGCTGTACAGTGCCCAGGAGGGGACCTGTTTCCACCACGGTGACTCGGTAATGGCTGCAGCGCAGCCACGGAGGAAATTCCTGTGCTCCAGCAGCAGAAAAATGTGAATCTTGGTACTGAGGCCTCGAACTAGCTGCCTCCCAGCTATATAATATTTACATTTAGCACGTGAATTGCTTGCTGGTTTTCCCCACGGTGATTGTGTCCACTTGTTCAGGGAACTCATGAATTAGTTTGTAAAATGTCAGTGGCTTCAATGGCAGGAAACAGCATTCACAGCTGTATCGAACCAGGGATTTTGGATCTTCACATTTTGCCGTCATCATTCACCCTGAGCACAGGTGTTTGTCTGGCATCAGCCTGGAGGAGATCAGTGGAAACAGGAAAAATGTGTAGAATGCTGGGACCAGCTAATTTGTACCCAAAATATGCTGTTTCACGGGGGTGTTAAGACTGGCTGCAGCCAGGCAGGTAAGGGAGTGGCTGTAAAAACAGCGCTGTGTAGGGCTGGGTATCAGCGGGAGCGCTGAGAGCTCCTGACATCAGCAGCCTGACGAACGCGGCACCTTTTCGAGGGGAGTACCTTAGATCCACGGATGCTTCCTCCTGCGCCGTGTTCCGGGGTGGGTGGAATTCTGGCAGCCGCTGAGGGAGCAGCGAAGGCGGTGGTTTATGTGTTTCTACAAGAGCGCAGAAGTTATGTTGTGTTTTTCACCACAGCAGGATCAGAGACCTCACTCCATCTCTATTTTTCCCCAAAAAAACACCTGCAAAAAGTCTGCAAAACTGCTCCACAGGAGACAATTTAGAGCAAGGAAAAACAAAGGAGTCTCAGCAAGGGATTTCCTGCGTGTGATCAGCAACTCTTGTTGTGCCAGAAGCAGAATTCTGGGAAATTTTAAGTGTTCAAGTGTTTAAAAAATTCAGTTTCAGGACTGGATGTAATTGGTGTATAAAGGTTTGGATCAGCGGTAGAGTGGCCAGTTCAACTTTTGATGGGCATATCACATATCCATATAGACTGTCACATGTAAGATGGAGAATGGAAGAACCTTTCCATGAAAAAGTGAGTTTGATCCAGCTATTTTAATCCTGACTTGCTCTTGAATGTGAGAAACCTAAATATTGGAGTGCGTGTGTATGAATCATGTTTTCGAGAAGGGGTAAATAGTGAAGTAAGACTGAATGCAGCTTTGAGTGTTACAAATTCTTAAAAACCTGCATTAGAGTGTTCTCAGAACTCCAGTCCCTCTTTTCGCTCTCTGTTTAATACTAAAACACACAGCCCAGGGGCTGTTGCTGTGTGAGCATCCCCTGAGTGCCACATTTGGGTGCACGTGCAGTTTCTGCAGCACTGCTGTGTTATTCACTTTGCATCTGGTCTCTGTTAGCCAAAAGAAAGCTCAGTCCCACAGTGCTGTAGCCTTGCTGAGGGTAGGTTTCAGGCTGGGAAAAGGGAATATTTTGCTTCTGAGTGTACTGAATGTTTTTGAGAGCATGAGGCTTGTCCTTGGGGTAAACTGTTCCTGCTGAGAGTGCCCTCTTTGCATTGGGGTTTCATAGCATGATAATGTTGTCACCTGAGGAGGGATGAGACTCTGGATACACAAAGCTTTTCTTTAGGAACTGTGCAAGTCTGCATGCCAGCCAGGCCTCCTACCGACTGCAGAGCGCCTTCTTTTGGTAAAAGACAGATTTTTCTGGTTTCATTTTCTAAAGCAAAGCTTGTGGCTGAAGGATCTCTTGGATGATGCAGAGCTTATATGGGGCTTTTGAGCGCAGCTTTTTGGGCATGGTGTTTTCCCTTATTTCTGTGGAGAGGCGGGAGCCACGGCTGCACACGGGAGCGGCACAGCATCCGCGGGGTGTTTCCGGCTTCCCGCACATGCCAGGAGCACAGGAAGGAGGAGCTGGGCACCGTGCCGAGGCCAGAGCCACCGCACCATGGCGGCCTGAGCCGCACGGCACTGCCCTGGCCATGGAGCGCGGCCCCCCGGCCAACGGTGCCGGCGTGCGGTACAGCATCCAGCTGCAGGTGAGAGTACACCTGGGCGCGGGGAGCTCCCAGAACACCTGCCAGCCTTTTGCTGAGCTGCCTCGTCCTCTGCTCCCTGTGGTTCCTTCGAGCCTGGTGGGTTCAAGGTTGCTCTGGATCTCTCAGGAAGGGGGGATTCCACCTCACTCTTGGGTAAGGTCAGAAGAACCTGTTTGGGGGACATTGCTGAGCTTAGCAGAGCAGAAAAAAACCCCCAGCTTTGGGGAAGTGGAGATCTCCACCCTTCTGTGCCGGCTTTGGATGTCCTTGGTGTCAGTGCTGCCGTTGCTCAAGGGGGTTTGGTTTCAGCTTAAGCTGAGGGCATTGGGGTTGTGAGTAAAGGTAAACGCCATGTTGGTGGGCTGTGTGCAGAGCCTGGCTCTGGGTTGTTTAGCAACAGATCCAACTAAACCTAAGCATCGTAAGGGCCAATTTTAACCGAGGGCTTTGGGGTTTCATTAATTAACCACTGCATTATCAGTGTGTTCTGAGCATGCTTCTTGTGTAGATCTTCCTGGCTCAGCGTCAGGGAGGGACGGCTGAGTTTGGGTTGCACCTCCAGAGGCTGTTCTGTACCACAGAGCTGTTCTTCCAAACACAGGGTTTTGGGTTAAAGCAGGACAGCAGCATTTCCCACCCCACCTGCAGGCTATGTGGTGGCTGTCTCCAAGGACTGGCTTTAGTAGTTATTACCTCGCAGCAACAAAGGAGCTGCTGGTTCTGACACTGGCTTGCAGCAAGAAATTTTCCCTTGCTGCCAGTCCCATTGTCCAGTGTGTGCCATGGATGGGAGTGGGAAGGAGATGCTCTCACTGAAGCAGTTCAGCTCAAGCTCCTTGTTCCTGGCCAGGTCAGGGTGACACTTGTGGGACATGATCTTCCCTGCCTGGTTTGTTCTCCTGGCAGAAGATAGCCTTGTACTCTGATTTGTCTTTATGCACGACCAAGGGCCTGAGCAGGTCCCTTCCCTGCTTCTGGATCAATTTTTCCCCTGTACCAGTTCAAGAGGGGCTGATTTGATTCAGAATAGCTTCCCTGAAGACAGTACCTGCCTTCCTGGCAGGAAACAACCCAAGGAGTTTGTCCCCTGTAGACTGTTGTTGGACTTGGCCCCTTATAAACATGCAAGTGGAGGAAATGAGTGGTTTTGCAATGTCTTGTGTCTCCTCCTGTGCTAGTAAAAAAGCTGTCGTAGTTCTTGGGTGGAGGAGAAACTTCTGCTCTTCCTTGGAAAAGTGCAGAGTGTTTCCTTGGGATAGTGGCTGACAGGTGAGGTGCTGCTCAGGCTAGTTTGGCTGCTGTTGGTGTCAAAAGCAAACAGGGATAAGGAAGACACAATGAGAAAATGGCTGAGGCCAGACCTCTGCTCAGCAAATGATACAGAGTGATCACTCTGTAAAACCCTTGAGGGAGCAGTGAGAGTGTTTTGAGGGCCTGGCTTTGGGGAAGGTATCAAAGCAAAGGTTCTCCCCGTGCCTGGGGTAGAATGTATTGTTTCCATCCAAAGGCCACCAGGGACATACTGAGAAATAATGTCCAGCCATATCTGGGCCAGACAGGGAGGGAGCAGCCAACAGGGATGGGTTTGGCAGACAGAGACTTTCCTGGTTGGTGGTGCTCATGTTTTCCTTGCTGTTGGCTTCAAACATTGGAGACTCATCCACCTCAGAACTGTAGGAATGAGTGGAGTGTCACAAGGATTGTGGAGATCAAGGTCTGGGGCTCAGCTGCTTTGGTTAAGCTGCTGGGGGCAGTTTTGTTTTCCAGACAATTGTCTGTACCAGGAAAAACGTACAAGTGATTTAAATGAGCTGTTTGCATCTGTGGCATGTTTCTCTGCTGCTCTTGGGACATCACGTGTTGTAAGGAGGAATTTCATGGCTCATAGCTACACAGATCAGGGCTGTTGGGTACCTTTATTCCCAGCTTCTCCTCAAGAGTTGCTAAGACTTAGTGTAAAATTCTCTGCTACCACAGACACACAGAAGCATGGTAGCTTTTTCTGAGCTGCTGTTACAGAGCTGCACTGATCAGCCTGGATGGGGCAGCAAGCCAAGCCTGTGCTATCTCTGCAAACATTAACATGAGTTTCTTTTGTAATAAACGTAAAGGAATTTGGTTTCTTGTATGACTCAGGGTGGTCACAAGACAATCAAATGCTGTGGAGGGTTAAGCTCAAACTTACTGTGTGAAATAGGTGTGTGTGACCTGTATCTTTCACTATTGCACCTGCCCTCTGTGCCTGGAAGATATACAGTCTGGAGGACTCTGTCCTTGAGCTCTTGTGCTGTATTCCCTTTTTAGTATTGACGTCATCATTTTATAGCTTCATGGTCCTTAATACAGAACTGAAGATGAAAAATAATGTGCTGGCAAAGTGTCTTCAGTGCTTTGCTGCCCATGGTGGGGCAGCACAGCACAGATACGCCTTATGTAAGCTTTGCTCCCATGTGTGCTGATTCCATGTATTTTTAAGAGTAAGAAGAGAAGTGAAGAGATGATTCTTATCAGATCTTTTTCCAGAGGAGATGTTGAGGTTTGCTGCAAGAGTTGGTGCAGGAGTTGATTTAAGGGTGTTGTAGCTGCACTTGAGCTACTTGGCTGAAGTGAGTTGCACATGCTGTTTACATTTGTTTTACTTTTTCTGGTGGGAAACAGGCTGTTTCCCCTTATGCCAGTACCACAAAGCTGGTGTTGACTTTCAGGGTGATCCAGGAATTCTCAGCTTTTGAAAAGACAACTTTTCTGGCTCTTTTTGCCACACAAGTCCACCCTCTTGGTCTTCTGAGATCTGAATGGGCTTGCTGGCTGCGTCCTGAGGTTGTGGCTGAGTCAACAGGTTTCATTCCTCTCATTTCTCATGTGGTATTTGTTTTAGTTTTTATTGAACACCACCCAAGGCAGGTGTGGCTGGAAAAGGGGAGGTGGGAATTGCCTCTTGGATACACAGGCTGGGATCTGCAAGTTGTAATAACCCTCAAGAGTCAAACCATGCAGTCCAATGACTCTGCTTCATCTCCAGCCTCCTTACATCTCCTCCAGCCTGGCATTTTTGGGTTCCTTTCCTTGGTTGTGTACATTGGTATCAGACAGATATGTTTTTTTGCTGTGAGGTTTGATTTGGTTGCACACCTGCTCTTACTGTTTATGATCTGGGCAGCTTTGGCCCTGAGCAGTCCTGTGGCAGACCAGGAAAATCTGGAGTTGGGAAAGTCAAAGGAAGTAGGTGAATCTGATGTCTGGTGCTGGATGAACAAATTATGTGATAGTCATAAGTTACAGGTAAAACTAATGGCCAGGAGCCCAGTCGTTCTTTGGGTCAGGGTCTTGTGAACAGGTGCAAACACCGACAGAGAGATGGAGCAGCTGTTTTGAGAAGAGGGGAACAGTGAGGGGGTTGTGCCTGGGACACATCACCATCTTGGTGGGACTGCCAAACAAGGCAGAGACCAGCCTCTATGGGGGATGCTGATCCCAGAGGGACCCCAGCTTTGCAAACATCATGCTGGATGATGTACTCCATGGCATATCCCAGCCTTTCCATACCCCCCACTGCAGGAGGATCTCTCTGCTTTCCTGTAAGATCTCCAGTGCACACCTGGTTCCCACCAGCCCTGCATGCCAGCTGCATTTCCTGCTGACAGAATTAGTCACTTCTGCATCTGGTTTGTCCAGTTGGACAGAGCACAGTTACTGTCTAAAAATACATTGTGTGGCTTACAGAGGAGGAACGGGAGGTCTACTCTTCTCAGGACTGAGCTCGGACTCTGCATGAAGAAGCAGGAGCCCTCCAAGCGCTCAATAAATCTGTGTGCACTTCTTTTCCAAGTTTCTTTATGGAGTCAGTACTCCAGGGGAAACTGAGGCATGAGAGAACTGAACCTTTCCCTGGATTGCTTTTGCTGCTACAGCTGATGCTGTGACCAGATCCCTCTGACACTGTGTGGGGAGCCTGGATGTACCAGCAAGGACTGAGCGAGGAGGAGCAAGAGGAAGTAACTGCTCCAGTGACTAAGGCAGAGAGACTATCAAGGGAGGTTTTCTGTTAATAATGCTTATTGGAGCAGTTTCCTCAAGAAGGGTGAGACAGTCAGACCTTGAGTCACTTGGGGCTAGAGATGGTTTCTGGAGGAGTCATGGACAAGGTGAGAGCAGACGTGTTCAACTCCTCTCTGGTTTACAGCTACCACTGTTCAGTGCATGCAAGGGAAATGTGCAGCAGCTGTCAACTAAAGGAGATTAACATTTCAGTTGTCTTTTTCTTGATTTAACTGTGATCTTTAAGCCTATCTTGCATGTGATTTCATCTGGTTTCCATCTAGCTCAATGGTGACAAGGTATTTTTTCTCCCAAGAGTTGGGAGCAAAGGGGATGTGGAGCACAAGGAATGAGAGGGGCAGAGGCTGAGCTGCACTCATGCGGCACAGACAAGTCTAGTTCTCGCATCAAATGGGTGGTTTTTGTACTGAGTGTGGGCAGGGAGGTTTCAGCCTCTTAAGAGTTCAGGACATGGGGCCTCATCTGAGACATTCTGCATGGCCTGATTCCTCATTCCAGCAGTGCTTGGGGAATGCTTCAGATCCTTCATTGGGTTTTCAGTGGAGTTTGCAGGAATGGCTGTTGCTTACCCATGCTGTGATGGGTGAGGGCTCTTCACACAAGTGTCTGTGTTGGCTGAGGAGCATAATGGCATCCATAAGGTATGGGAATGGGAGAGGACGAGAGCTGGAATAGAACACAGAGGGCAAGGAAGGAGGGAAACCTCTTTGGATCATGTCCTCTATCTGCCTGTAGTCACAGGTAGCATCTGGCAAGTAACAGTGTCAGTGGCTATATGTTAGTGCACCTTGTACTGGAGGAAAAACAAAAGTAACCTTCTCAGGAGTCCCTGCACTCCCATAATTTCTCCTGTGTTGCTGCTGGCTCAGCTTTGGAGCAAGAAGAAACTGACAAAGGCATGCTGTAAACTCTCATAGGTATAACATTTCTCTTTTTTTTTTTTTCCAAGGAAGGCAGAGAAACTGCCTAAAGAAAGAGCAGATGGTGAGTTTTCTTGCCTAATTTCCTTGCTCCCAGCAGCAGTGCATGTGCCTGTGTGTGCTGGAGGCAGAGGGGAGCTTTATTTGCCTTCTGATTTAATCACAGCAATGATTTTCTCCCTGGGAGAGTTTTCTCTCTGCAAAGACACAATCTTTTGCTCAAAGGGGATGTTACAGTGCTTCACTGTTGTGTGGTGGTGTACTTCAGGAGCTCCGCTTGCCACTGAGCCTTATTTTTTTCTGGCGGTTTGGTGAAATCGAAGCATAGGAATTCTGCAGAGGGCTGAAGGTCCCCACAGATTAAGGGTTTTCTAATGGAAAATTGGTTTTCTTTGCAGTTCTTCCTTGCTGGCTCCAGGAAGTCTGGGGAAACTGGTAGATCACTTAAGCCCCTTCTTGCCACGGGCTCCTGCAGATGTTAATAAAGAATTAAATACTTTGCTTTCTGACAACAGCAGCAGCGTCTTGGAAGTCCTGAGAAGGCTCAGCATTGTGAGCAGCCCTGTGGGAGGTAGAGAGGATATGTTTGCAAGTTTTGTGACCAGTTTCTTCTCTTTATCAGGTTTGGGAGAATTTATTACATGATTGGGAAACTGGTAGGAGCCAAATGGATGTTTGGAAGACAGTGTGTCAAACTCCATGTAGTCTTGACTTTGACTGAGGAGTTTCTTGATTTAGGATGTCTCTGTGTATTTAAGCATTATTTTGTGTGTCATCTGTTTCAAAGTTTCCTTGGGTTATATCGTCAGGCTTTCCCTGTATGATCAGAAGCCAAAGAGGATTCAGAGCATTCCCCTTGGGATTGTCCCCTGCAGCCCTGCTAGGTCTGTTTATTTTGGAAGTGGGTGGATTTTGGGAATGGAAACAGTTCTTTCTGCCTAGCCTTAGGCAGGAAAACTCAAAAATGAATGAAGGCTTCTTCCCTGAACAGCCAGATTATAAACTGGGAGGATTCCAAGAGAGCTGGTATGAAAAGCAGCAGGTTGCTCTGGTCTTGGTGGTCTGCTGGTGTTTGCAGAGGATTAAACTTACAGAGTCCTTGACAAAAAGTCAGAGTAAGGTGCCTGCCACTTCCCTTTCTGTTGTGAAGGGCCCCAGGCAGATACCACAAGGAGGAGAGGCTGCAGTGGGTTGTAGAGGGTGGGAGGAGAGCACAGGTATTGGGTGAAGAAAAGCGCAAAAGAAGTGGGGGAATGGTTCAAGTGGGAACTGGGTTTCCTGCCAGATGAGGCTGAGAAAAGATAAGATGAAGTACCTACTGGAAGTTCAGTGAGGAAATGCAGTGAGGATGGCTTGTTCCTTACGTCTGCACAGCAGACTCAGAGCTCCCTCTGTTACCAGGATCCCCTTTGCTAGTTGTTTTTCATAGAATCCCAGAGTGGTTTGGGTTGGAAGGGACCTTAAAGCCCATCCAGTCCCACTCCCTGCCGTGGGCTGGGACACATTTCACTAGATCACGCTGCTCCAAGCCCTGTCCCACCTGGCCTTGAACACTGCCAGGGATAAGGCAGCCACAGCTTCTCTGGGCAACCTGTGCCAAGGCCTCACTACCTTCACAGGGAAGAATTTCTTTCCAGTGTCCCATCTGACCCTGCTATCTTTCATTTCAAAGCTATTCCCCTGTGTCATATCAAGTCATATCCCCCTCTTCCATATTTTTCCTGAATTTAGGGGTTTGTGACATTTGCATCAAATTAACTGACACTGTTGGCGTAGGCTTGTGTGAACCCTGGGCTGAGAGAGGACAGGCAGAGTCTGAACCTGTGTCTGTGGAGACAGCGTTACCCTTCCCGAGCATGAGGCATGTGGAAATGCCAGAGATTTGTACGAGTTGGCACTTTGTGCTGTGGTGTCTGGGCTCAAGTTCCAGAGTCCAGGAAGCTGCTGAATGCCTGCTAAGGAAAAAATGGGAAGGTGGTGAGCAGAAAGGTGAGGGATCCTCCTGCTTTGGGTCTTTGCAGCAGATGCAGTGCCCTTCCAGCCCAAGGGAGGCACAGATCAGAAGCAGATGTGGTGAGCTCTGCCCACACCACTGCCAATGATGGGAGGAGAGGAGGTGCCAGGGTAGGTGTGGATCCGGACCCCCCTCAATGTCCATCAGTACCAAGGATGCTGTGTGGGATCCTCTGAAAACATCTGGGTCTGCAGCTGTTCCACCCCCACAAGGTCAGAGGTGCAGATATACGAGCAGAGCAAGGATGGAGGAACAGAACAGAAGGTGAGAAAAAGTGAAGCCCTGGGGCACCAATGGTTTTACAGCTGATACAGAGCTCGATGCTTCAACACATTTTCCAGTTCCTTACCCTGCTCATTATGGGGTAGTGATGACAGTGAGAGCTGTGTCATTTCCTCTCTTCCACATCTTGTCCCGAGAGCATGGCTGCTCATGGGCTGTGGGGATATTTTGTGTGTTCATTTAATGAGTGTTTGTAGTGCATGGGAGATTCCAAGCAGAAACACAGGTGTGCTGATGGCCCAGGAGGCATGACAGCTGTGAAAATGTAAAGGAAGGAAGCAGCTTGATCTCTTCTTTTAGGGAAATGCTATTTATAGCATGAGCTCTGGGTGACATACTTGCACACAGCAAGCACTTCGTGGGGATGAATGTTTCTCTGCAGTTTCATCTGCCAAGGCAGATCTTGGAGCTTGTGAGCTGGTGACTTGCTGTGGTTACAGGAGGGTATGTGGACTTGCCCCTGAGTTTGCTTGAGCTCATGACCTTTTATTAGGCCCAAAAAGGACGTGTGTGCAGAAAAGCAAAGAAGAAACCTTCAGGGTTTGTCCTGCCATGGCTGTGGAGCTGCTGATGCTGAGGTTTGCCCTCAGTGCTGCCACATTCCTTGTCCCCAAATGTGCTTCAGGCTGCTCTGTGGCTGGACCTCCCCAAGCCAGGCTTTGGAAACAGCCTTCTCACTGTCCTGCCTTCCCTTCTCTCCCAGGACATGAACAACCTGGACGAAGGGGTGGAGTTCCTCCCTGCCATGAACTCCAAGAAGATGGAGAAGCACGGCCCAAAGCGCCAGGTGGTCCTCACCGTCCTGATCATTGTTTTTCTGCTTGTCTCCCTCACCACTGGCCTCCTGTTTTGGCACTTCAAATGTGAGTGTGACATCTGGTGGGTGGTGACATGTAGGGTGACATCCTGGGAACATACCCATCCACATGGAAAAGCTTTGTTACCCAATGTTGCTCGCATGTGCTCTCTCAAGCTCTGGAGACACCATTTCCACCTCCCTGCCCCAATTGCTGTCACTGGGGATCTGCTGTGACACCAGTCCCAGCCCTGACTGCCCTTCCTGACTCTGAGCTGTTCTCTTCCAGATAGGAACGCACCTGTCCAGAAGGTTTTCAATGGCCACCTGCGGGTTCTGAACTGGGAATTCCTGGATGCCTATGAGAACTCCAGCTCTCCAGAATTCAGTATGCTGGCCAAGAAGGTGAAGAGCACGGTAAGAGGTTTCTTGCCTCCCTCCTTTTGCAAGCAAGGAATTTTTCTCTTGCCCTATGGCCATGGGGATATGCCATGTATGATTCCTTGGAGCTTTCCCTGCTTGCTGTGACACACTGGCTGGGAGCAGGGACCTTCCTTGGAGCTGAGTATTGACATCCCAGCTCCACCCCAGTGCCATGGCATCTCCCTGTGCCGTAGGAGCTTCCAGGGCATGTCCCAGAATCACTGGATGAGTCAGGGCCAGGAACTGAGGCAGAAGAGTGTCGGAAGGAGGCTGAGCCTGTGGCTGGTCTTGCCTCTTTGCTCAGGCTTGGGGATTCACTTCCCTCAGGGAAGACTGGGGCGACCTGCATCAGAACAGGCTGTGATGTTGCGATGGTTTAGTGTTTGCAATTTTATATATGACTGGGAGAACTCAAAAAGCAAAACAGGCCCACCTTAAAATCACAAAAGATAATTTATTTACGCACATTAAGAAAGAAGAAAATAAGAAAAAAACCCTGCAAATAAACAACAAATTAAACTCTCAGAACATCCTTCTCTCTCCCCACAAGTATTCACTTTCCTAAACACACAATATGAAAAGACAAAACCTGTAACTTCAGTCAGTTTTATTATTCAAAGAATAATCGTTCATCGGTTCTTTTAGGAACGGGAATCTTTCTGAGTTCCGTGGAGACATGGTCACTTGAGGAACAAGTCCTCTGGTGATTTCTATGCCACACATCTGCAGCGGCCTGAAAGGAGCCTCTGCAAACTGTGAAATCTTACCATTAGCCGCTTTCCCAACACTGCATATATGGGCTATAATCTGCTTATTAGGGGTACTGTTTAAGAATGCCTCCTCTAGTGTAAAACAAAGATTCTCTTTTTTCCTGTTTCCAAAATCATCTCAAAAGTAAAAATCTCCTTTTTTTTCTCTTAGGAGCACAAAAACCCTTCATATCACTTATACTAGCACTTTGCATCCCCCCTAAGTAGCATCTATATGTTACAGGAAAAAATATTCCATTCTCCAGTAATGACTCAAAATGTCCAGCCGAGTTAGGCCACTCCTCTTCCTTTGCCCCAAATAGTCTTTTCACTCTCTCTTCACTGACTCAGTCTCATGCTCCATCTCTTCATGGTTCAATCATTTTGTCTTGTTTTCACTCCGGGAAAACCAGTGTTCATCTGCTGGTGAGAAAGAGTTAAATGTGTCCAGGCCTTCAATGGACATGGCGTAGCTGTAAAACTTTCAAAGCCACCTGGCTGGTGGATGCCTCCTCCGTTTCATGGGTGGGCCCGGTCAGAGCTGCTCCCTGAGGAAGGAAGGGGGCGGGGAACATCCCCCCTGGCCCCGGGCCGGTGACACGGGCAGCTGCAGAGGCTTTTCCTCTTCTTCCCCCGCTGTTATCAGGTCCAGGCATGGCTGGGTTGCTCCCCCGCGGGGGCAGCGACGCCTGCAGGCCCAGCCCAACTCGGCCGCCCAAGGGCAGCAGGACCTGGTCCTGTCTGGCCTGGCCTGTGTGGAGCCTGCTGTGCAGTGTTACCTGGTGGATTATGTGTCGAGAAAGAGGCAGGCTGCTTCACCTTCTCAGCTTTTATAGGGATATTTACCAAAAGTTGCATCCTGTTTTCTTAGTGTCAAACCACATGCCAATACCCAAGAACTGGCCTCTGATAGGTGTTCATCTTTTCTAAAGAGAATTTTAGGTCCTGGCAAGGTGATATTCCGTATTTTCCTTCAACTAAAAACTAAACCGTGTTAACTGATAACAGATGAGCAGCTCTGGGCTTCTGGGGCTCTCCACTCTCCTTTCTTCGGTTCTGCAGATTCATGTATGTCAAGTATGTATGTCAAGATGTCAAGTATGTGCCCTGGTTTTCCTTCACAGGCTTGAAGCTCTGTCTGTCTTTAGCCCTTCCCTTTTCCTCACTTCTAAACATGCTGAACACCCCTTTTTAACCCTTTCAGGTGGAGGACATCTACAAGAATCATGCTGATATTGGTCCTTACCACAAAGAGACAGTGATCACTGCCTTCAGGTGAGTGTTGGGCACTGCCTGAACCCCATCCAGGATGCCGGCATATTACACCAGCCATTTATCCTCCTTTCCAGGATGCTGGGATGGAAGCACCCCAGTAGTCAACCTGAGCGACACAGGAAAGGATGAGTCATAAAAATTGACCTGAAAATGCATTTTGTTTTCTGCCAGATGTCTTGGGAAAATCAAGATGTAGTGCAGTGAACTGCAGTGGGTGGTGCCTGTTAGCATTGAGAGAGACTCCCTGGGCTGGCAGGGGCCTTTGCTCTTTGATTAACTTGTCATTGAAACTCTCCCTTCCCTGTGGCCAGGCTCCAAAAATGCCTCATCAAGTAGTCTGGCCCCTTCTTCTAGTGGTATTTGAGTCCTCCCATGTCTGTCCTTGTCCTTACGCCACAATTGCCCTTTCCACAGTGAAGGCAGTGTCATTGCCTACTACTGGTCAGAATTCCTTGTGCCCAAGTACCGGGAAGAGAGCCTGGACAGGGCAATGGCTGATAAGCAGAGCCTGGTGCAGAGGTGGAACCCTCGCCTGAGAAACCCCATGCTGAAGGTGGAGTCGGTCATCGCTTTCCGTGAGTATTGGTTCTGATGTCTCTGGGCCTCTGTGTGGGACCAGGTGGGATATTTCTGTGGAAGGAGAAGATGCTGGTCACAGCCTTCTCATGGGAAAGCCAGCCCTGAGAGTGGTGTAAGGACCTGGATGTCACAGTACAGCTTGATGTGATGTACAGCCTGAAGGGGGTTGCACAGAGCTGTTTCCCTTTGCTGGAATGCTCTGTCTTCTCCTCCAGGCACAAGGAAGAGGGACTGGGATGAGTTCTCCCTCTGCAGAGGAAAAGTTTTCTCCCTCAGCTGCTAGCGGCCAGGCAAGAGCAGCCTCCTCTGCCAGTTTGTAGGGAGAGACTCCACAAGTGAGGCCAGATCAATGGCAGGCCGAGGAACAGCTTTGGCTTTGTGCCCAGGAATTTCCCATATCCCAAAGGGTGATGCCAGCTCTGTTTTCTCTTGCAGCTGTTGACCCCAGCATAGCTCACTCTGCCCGGGACAGTAAGTACAGTTCTCCTTCCATCTCAGTGGTCTCTTTAGGGTGGTGTTTCTCTTGAAGGATGGGGAAGGGTGTGGAGAGAGGTGCTATGCATGCAAGGCAGACTCCACTGTGCTCCTTGGAGCTGGTTTGGGGTTGGACAGACTGTGGTACAGGCCTTGCTGTTATCCAGGAAGAGCCATCTGCCCTTTGCTGGCCTGAAGGAATTATTCTCTGCATTCCAGGGAAAGGGAGGGCAAGAGTTGTTTGCCTTGTTAACTGTTCCGTACTCTCTGGGCAGACAGCTGCATGTTCTCCCTTCATGCCAAGGAAGGGGAAGTCACCACTTTCACCACGCCGGGCTTTCCCAACAGCCCATACCCCAACAATGCCCTCTGCTACTGGGCATTGAGGGCAGATGCCAGCTCCAGTATCAGTCTCACCTTCAAGACCCTGGAGCTGGAGCCATGCAGAGATGACAGCGACTACATCAAGGTGTATGACTCTCTGAGCCCCGTGGAGCCCCATGCCTTGGTTAGGTGGGTGTTCCTGTATGGTGCCAAGTCCAGAGTGATTCTGAGATGTCCTGCTTCTGCCACTGCTCAGAGCTGAGCTGTGCTGCTTGAGGCTCCCTGTGCCTTATGGATTCTGTCCTTTGCTTCCTAGGCTTTGTGGGAATTATGCCCCATCCTACAACCTGACCTTCCTGTCCTCCCAGAATGTCATGCTAGTCACATTAGTTACCAACAAGGAGGGGCGATTCCCTGGCTTTAAGGCTGAGTTCTTCCAGCTCCCAAAGATGAAAGGTGAGCAGAGGCTTTGGCCTGTTTCCCCATCTCTCCCTGCCATGGGCAGCTGAACAGGGAGGTGGCTGTGGCTGTGGTCAGTTTGTCAGGGATGTTTCCAGGGCTGGAGCACCTGGAACCAGGTCACCTATTAGTGCTTGCCTTGCCTACAGTGTTCTTGGCTGCTTGATAAAGATGTCCCCTGAGGAGGCAAAAATGAGAATTATGTTGGTTTAGAATGCAGCTGGATATATACAGGAAGCATGTAGTAAATATCCTGAGTTTTCTCAAGCCTTGGAGCAGAGCTGCTCTTGAGAGAGAGTGACTTAGCCTTCTTAGAGACTGTTGCCTCTGCCTCTGATGACAGCCAGCTGAGGCTTGGAAAAACCACATCTAAATCTCTAACTTGTTATTACCTTTCTGCTTGTCTTTAGCCTGCGGTGGGACCCTGAAGGGAGACAGCGGCACCTTCACAACTCCCTATTACCCAGCACACTACCCTCCAGACACAGACTGTGTCTGGAACATTGAGGTGAGATGGGCCCTCTCTTTCCCTTAACAAGTCTTGTCAAATGACACTGGTTGTACAGGACATGGTGCAAGGGAGCTTGCAGCAGCAGGGTCCCAGAGGCGCCAAGTCTGGCATGACTGAGGGAGCCTTTAGGAGCTAGGGGTAAAGGCAGAAGAGGTTGTAAAAGGCCTGAGCCCCACAGGAGCCTATGAAAAATCCTGTAACTTCACACAAGAAGGATGAGAGTGGGCTGTGGGACAGGCCGATTATGGCTGTTGACCAGAGGTCTGGCTTCCAACCCCTTTGTATGCCTGTTCCACTGGGGATTCTGGGGCCAAGGTGACTCAGTAACTAAAGCTGTTTCTTTTCCTGCTGGAAAACTGACCTCCCCTTTTCAGTTATCTTCTGTCCTTCGCCCAAGCACAACCCTCTTTCTGTGAAACTATTCCTTTTTCCTTGCTCCCACTGACGGTGCTTCCTTCTGCAGGTTCCCTCTTTAAAGAATGTGAAGGTGCGTTTCAACATGTTCTTTGTGCTGGAGCCCGGGATCCCAGTAAGCTCCTGCACCAAAGACTATGTGCAGATTAATGGCACGAGGTGGGTGTTGGGTAGCTGAATGCATGGAGGGGCTTCGTTCAGTTACACAGAACCTTGTGCTTTCCTTAAATCTGCTGTGGGAACAAGTATGCTGGTGCTCTCAGGGCTGGGAGGAGGCAGGAGGTACCCAGGACTGCCCCATGGTGAGTGGGAAGCCCTACACTTCGTACTCTGGTGTGCTGAAGCTGAACCCCTGCCATATGCTGTGGAGCATCACAGCACACAGCGTATGTGTGGGAAGGCAGGAACTTTTGGGGTGGGTTTGCTTGAACAAGCAGTTCTCCATTCTCAGGGCACTCTTATGCTGTGATGCATTTCCTGGTGCATTCCCTAGCCTGACACAAGCTGGGTCAGACAGAAAACTTGGTACCTCACAGGCAGGTGATTAATCCTGTTTCACAATGTTTTGGACAAGGGAGCTGACCCTGACTCAGAGGGTTTCAAAGTCAGCACCTGCCTCTACAGTGCTTTTCATGTACATGGTCCCACCCATCTGTTGTGAGATGGGATCCTGCATGAGTCCAGTGTATCTGAGATCAGACACATCACATCATGGGACAGGCAGGGATATGGAAGAACTTGTTCCCAATCATTCCTAAAGTCACAAGTTGGTGTTTACAACTGGCCCAAACCTTCTGCCAGCAGCAGCAGAATTCGGACCCTAAGGCCCAGCAGTCTGTGCTGGGATCAGACCTGCTTCCAGCCTTCCCTCAGCTCCCAGGGTGTGGAGGGAAATCAGGGATAGAAGGAGGTTTTCTTGGTATTGACCTCCAGCCCTTTGACTCCCCTTGGCTCCCGGCAGGTACTGTGGGGAGCGCTCCCAGTTTGTGGTGGCCAGTACCACCAACAAAATCGAGCTCCGGTTCCACTCAGACCAATCCTACACAGACACAGGCTTCTCAGCAGAATTCCTGTCCTACGACTCCAGTGACCGTGAGTTGACAGCATGGGGCTGGGGTGGGGAAAGTGATTTCCTGAGATCTCAAGCTCCTCTGTGCTTACACTGCCCTGTAAACTGGGAAGCAGCCTTTTCCGGGGGAATAGCAGCATGCCGTGTTTTCCTACAAACCTGCTGGTCTTCCTGCTGTAAGCAGGCATAGGAAACTCTGCGGAAGGGATGTAGAGGGGACACCAAGAGGGCTCATATGTGATTTTGTCCCTTTCCCCCTCTCAGCCTGCCCTGGCAAGTTCACTTGCAATACTGGCCGCTGCATCGACAGGAGCATGCGCTGTGATGGGTGGCTGGACTGCGTGGATGGCAGTGATGAGAGGTCCTGCAGTAAGTCCAGCTTTTGTTTCCCTTTGGCACTGCATGGGAAAGGCCACATTGTCTCGGGGTGGTTAGGCTTGTTCTGGGTAATGTGACTCAGTGCTGGCTGGAACCAGCACTGCCACCTTCTTCCAGGCTGGAGTAAGACTCAGTGCACAATTTGGTATCCCTTCTCAGCATAGGAGCTCTGGGTTCCTGCTAATCCAGCCCTCTCCCAGTGGCATTGCCCTCCCTTTCCAGTTCCTCCCAGCTGGGAATGTGTTTTTCTGTGTAATCCTTCTGGTTGTGGGTTTGGCTGAGCTGAGTGGAGTGGAAGGACATGTTTCATTACCCAACTGGGCTGGCTGTGCAGAGCTTATCTGGAAAACCTGTGGGACACACAGGAATTGTTTCTTTGTGCAACAAGTTTTCCTCTTGGATTAGCAGAGCTTTGCTAGAGTTAATGTTATTGTCCATGGTCTGCAGTTTATTAGAGAGGACAAGATGCCTTGGTTGGGGCGGGGGGGCAGTTATCTGGGGAAGAGTGTACTGCTGGCCCATGATCCTGGTTTCTCAGGTGCTTTCCCACTGCTTGCAGCAATTGTTTTGCTTCAGTATTGCCTCTGGCTGTCCTGCTGTTGTGATGTCAGCTTCAGCCTCCACTCCCTCAGACACGACAGCTCCAAATGGCTTTGTTCTCTAGAAAAGCGGAAATACTGTGAATGTACTGTGTTGTGTATTTATGTACGTGTGCATGGTCCCAAGCTGATTGCTGGGGTTCCCAAGTGCTTGCACACCCTGGGAGAGCTGCCATGGTGGGCAGGTTGCTGGGACTCTATAGGTGCTTTTGCAGGCCTCTCCCCTAATCTCTAGCATTGGAACAGCTTGCCCAGGGGAGTCACCATCCCCAGAGGTGTTGAAGGAATGATTGGATGTGGCACTCAGTGCTCTGGTCTGGTTGACAAGGTGATGATTGGTCTCAGGTTAGACTTGATGCTATTGGAGGTCTTTTCCAACCTAAATGATTCTGCGATTCTCACTCTGCTCTTCCAGCGTGTACCGAGCAGCAGTTCAGGTGCCAGAACGGCTGGTGCAAGCCCAAGTTCTGGGTCTGTGACAACGTGAACGACTGCGGCGACAACAGTGATGAGCTACAATGTAGTGAGTGACTCATCCTGCAGGCACAAAGGGCTGAGGGCTTAAGCAGGCCCAGGGGGCAATGGGGATGATGGAGGTTCATGGGATGGAGGGCAGCAACTGCTGTGCTGAAAATGAGGAGGCAAAAAAACCCAGGCATGGCGAGGACTCACCTGGTAGAGGTGAATGGAAGCTCAGAGGAAAGAAGGATGAGCAGAGGTGTTGGAATAGAAAGGGCTGAATAACTGAGTGGTGGTGTGCAGTTTGGAGAAGAGATTGGAGACACAATATGTTGGAACTGCAGAGGCTTTACTTGTTTTGTGTGCTGAGGTGTTGCAGGATTCATGGCCAGCCCTCAGGAGCTGCTCTCTGTCCCCAGGCTGTGCAGCTGACAGCTTCAAGTGCGACAATGGGAAGTGTGTCCCCAGCACACAGAAATGTGATGGCAAGGACGACTGTGGAGATGGGAGTGATGAGGGCAGCTGCAGCACAGGTGAGGGTGACTGGCATCAAACGTAGCCTCTGACAGAATTCCTTGGGGCCGGGCACCCTCATGTGTGTGTTTGCCCGGGGTGGAAATGCCCTAGGGGTAGGCAGAAGAGGTGAAGGTGATGTGACCTACCCAGAACCAGGGCTAACCCCTGTGCCTCCATCCTGCCTGCAGCAGGCCAGACCACAGTCCCTTGCAAGGAGTACACGTACAAGTGTCGCAGTGGACGCTGCATCAGCAAACAGAACCCTGAGTGCGATGGGGAGCAGGACTGTGAGGACCACTCTGACGAGGACAACTGCAGTGAGTGCCTGAGGAATGGGGGAGATAAGCATGGGATTCTGGGCTGGACCTCTCAGAGAAACACCCCAGCATGGCAGAGAGAGCCCTGGGATATTTCTGTGCAGGAGCTTGCTCTGGAAATATCCAAGCCACATTCTTTAGTGGTTTGTGGAGTGTCTATGTTGTTCAGGAGGGCTTAGATGAGTAATACAGGGGTTTATACAGAGTTGGCCAGTAAATGTAGCTAATTTAGCATCTGTGCATAGACTATCAGCCTTTCCTGACACAGGTAACAGGGCACTTGTCCTGTCAGATGTCCTGGAGGAACGGAGGGCAGGTGTGGGATGGGAACAGGAGAAACCAAGCACCCTTCTCCTTCTCTGCCCTAGACTGTGGGCTCCGCTCCTATGTCAGGAAGTCACGGATCGTTGGTGGGCAGAACTCGGACGTGGGAGAATGGCCGTGGCAGGTTAGCCTGCATGTCAAGGGCCAGGGCCACATCTGTGGGGCCTCGCTGGTGTCGGCAAGCTGGCTGGTGTCAGCGGCACACTGCTTCCTGCCACTGCAAGGCATCAGGTACTGGCCTCACATCTCTGTACTTCCAGGTATTTCACAGAATCACAGAATAAGCTGAGTTGGAAGAAACTCAAGGATCACCCTGCACAGCACCATCCCCAAGAGTCACACCATGTGCCCAAGAGTATCATCCAAATGTGTCTTGAGCTTGGTCAGGCTTGGTGCTGTGACCACTGCCCTGGGGAGTCTGTTCCAGTACCTGACCACCCTCTGGGGAAAAGAGCCTTTTCCTGATATCCAAGTTAAACCTCCCCTGACTCAGCCTCAGCCTATTCCCTCTGGTCCTGTCACTGCGCACCACAGAACAGATATCAGTCTGCCCCTCTTCTCTCCCCCACAAGGAAGCTGTGACTGCATTGAGGTCTCCCCTCGGTCTCCTCCAGACTGAACAGGCCAAGTGCCCTAAGCTGCTCCTTATATGAGGCTTCCCCTCAGGGCCCTTCACCATCTTCACTGCCCTTCTTTGGAAACTCTAATAGTTTAATATTATTCTTATATTGTGGTGACCAAAACTGCACATGATATTCCAACACTGACTTTGGGAGGCATTCCACAAGGAAGCTCTTTAAAGTAGTGAGCAGTGCTGTCTCAAAGGTGAGGTCTCACCCTGTGTTTCATGGCCTCCTTGCAGGTACTCAGACCCCAGCCTATGGACAGCCTACCTGGGGCTAACTGACCAAGGTGACCGCAGTGGGCCCAATGTGCAAACCCGCAAAATCAAGCGCATCATCTCCCACCCTTTCTTCAATGACTACACCTATGACTATGACATTGCTGTGCTGGAGTTGCAGAGCCCTGTCACCTTCACAGCCGTCATCCAGCCCATCTGCCTGCCTGATGCCACCCATAACTTCCCTGTGGGCAAGGACCTGTGGGTGACGGGATGGGGAGCGACTGCAGAAGGAGGTGAGTACTGGCATGTGATTTGGGGCTGCATTGATGTATTTTAAACAGGTTGCTAAGATAAGCTGTGGCTGCCACATCCCTGGAAGCATTCCAGGTCTTCTTGGACAGGGCTTGGAGCAACCTGGTCTAATGGAAAGTGTCTTTCCCTGTGGCAGGGTGTGGAATGGGACAGGCTTTAGTACTCTTTGAATTCAAACCATTCTGGGATTCTACAAGTCCATGATTTCTGTGTTTCTTGAGGGAATAAACAGGGAGCTGCTTAAAAATGTGGGGTTTTACTTAAGCTGCTCCTCCATCTTTGCAGGCACAGGAGCCTCCATCCTGCAGAAGGCAGAGATCCGGCTCATCAACCAGACTGTGTGTAACCAGCTACTGACAGACCAGCTGACGCCACGCATGATGTGCGTGGGTATCCTGACCGGTGGTGTGGATGCCTGCCAGGTAAGGCATCACCTGGATTTAGTGCTGGTTATTAGGCAGGGAGACAGGCCTTAGTTCAGCCCTGCTCATTCTGGTACTTCCACTTATATTTATATTTTTACCATAAAACAAATGTATGGGAATCCTCCTGGATTCAGACAATGGACAGATTACAATGGGCACCAGCAGCAAGTTGTGTTGATGGATGACTAAGATAAAAAAAAAAAACTACAGCCCAAAACCACAGGATTTAGACTCCATCTCACAAGGTCGGATGTACAACCATACTCCAATTTCTGGCTGTTACTCAATCTTAGTTAGCATGGCAAGCTGCTTGACTGGTATTTTATAGATCTTTGTTCTGGCACTGTGGCTCTCATTGCCATGCTTAAATATTTGTTTCAGGGAATGGCCAGAAAATTGTAATGACAGCTGACTTAGATGGAAATTTACTGATTGATTATTTCTTGCTCAGTTTTTGTGATTGACTTTAATACTGTGCACAAAGGTGATCTATGAGGTTGGTGCTTATGCTTCTGTGTGGTTCCATGCAGGGAGACTCTGGGGGGCCCCTGGTCAGTGTGGAGCCCAGCAGTCGGATGTTCCTGGCTGGTGTGGTGAGCTGGGGTGATGGCTGTGCCCAGAGGAACAAACCTGGGGTGTACAGCCGGCTCACGAGCCTGCGAGACTGGATCCAGAAGCACACAGGCCTCTAGGGATGGATCCCTTCCTGGACATCTCTTGGACAGCACTGGATAGAGAAGCTTGGCAGTGCCAGCCATGCACAGCCTCTACTGTGAACTTCAACCCTCCCTCTACCTCGCCGCAAGCGCCTGGGACTCCATGTGCAACCAGAGCTGATGATTTGGTTTAGCCCTCAGTCTTACAAATCCATGTTGGATAAGTTTCCTTTGGGGGGGTAAGCTAGTGCAGGTCCCATGAACAATTTGAATGAGCCATCATTCAGGATTACATATAGTAATAAACTTAAAATCAAATTAAAAAAAAAAAAAGACTAACACTTTGTATTTAGAGGCAAACTTTATTGGACAAGTTCAAAAACAAGGTTTCAGCATATATTCTGTCATGCATTTGTTTTCAAATGGCTGTCCACACCCCTTTCTCTGGTGTTCAGCCATGGGGAGCTGAAGAGAGGTCTTACTATAGTTTTGGGGGGGATTCCCTTTGGGATCCCTCCCTTGTCCCACACTATGGTCTCCTCCTTCTGTCCTCTGTTCAACTCTGCTTTTGGCATGGCCAAATCCAGGGCTGGGCGCCTGAAAGAGAGATGTTGGGCTGAAACACCATCACTCACCCAAAGGGAAGCTACAGGCAGAGTTCAAATGCCATCACTCACCCCAAAGAAAGCCATGGGCAGGACTCAGACATCATCACTCATTTTGAGGGAAGCCACAGGCAGAGCTGCTGGCACACATGGAGACCCAGAGCCATTCACATGACTACGTTGTGCCTTAACATCACACAGAGCTGAGCTGATGCAGTGTCTGCTGAGCCCCAGGTGCCTGAAGTCACTGTGAAGAGCACAAGGGCTGCACTGAATTCTTCCTGGGATGCTCCCCACAAGGACAACATCAGTCAGCTGTGCATACCAGCTTTACACCTATCTTACTTTTGTAAAGAAAAATGTGACTTGTGAATGTGATGATTTTCTTCCTTTATCCTCTGTAGTCTGTTCCTGCCCCAGCAAAGCTAACTCCAGCTGAGTTAGTCCCTTCCTCACCTGTAAATACATTGTTTTGTAAAACTCTCAGAACTGAGATGCTGCAATAAACTGGGATATTTTTTAATACTGCGGCTGTGTGGTTCTTCTTGAGCTTCTGTGCAAGTGTTCCTGAAACAGAAACCTGCAGCACAGACCCCACCCCACTGTGAAGGGAGAAGCTGAGCCTCTCCCAGTAAAACACTTCACTACTGCTATGCTGTCTTGGTTTGAAAGACAGGTATCTGCTAGGGAGGGGCAGGGCCTCCCTAGGAATGGAGAATTCAAATCCCCTTCCTCCAAATTACTATAATTTAGAAAATTAAAGGGGCTTTCAGGCAGAGGTATGGGGATAGGAATAACAGTTCTTTACTAGTATGTATAACAAGGCAAACAACAGCTACAGCATCAATAATAAACAGAACCAGGAACCGCGAGGGGCTGTTTCACAAAGCCCAGGGCAATCCGATCTCTCGGGACTTTGAGACCACCTGGTGGAACAGTGGAAAATCCTGGGCTGGTGGGTGGGATCAGAAGCTCCGCCAGTGGTAGTGGAACAGGGATGTGTCCCGGTAGGGCAGGACAGTGCAGGGCCACAGAGTAGCAAAAAGCCTCAAAGCACTGCTGAAGAAAATGGTGGTGGTGAGACAGGGCCAGCCCAGCAGGGCAGGAGGTGAGCTCTGAGTTCCGGCGCACACAAGCAGATGATGGTAGATTTTCTCAGGACCGGACCCGGTGGTGACAGTGAACTCCTCCCACAGCAAGCAGCATCCTGGCGATCCTCTCTCCGATGCTGAGAGCAAGAGAGCGAAGCTGCCCCCAGCCCTGTCTTTTACCTGCCCCAAAACTCACAGTATCTCCCCCTCTGAGAGAAACTCCCAGAGATCCAAAAAAAAAAAGGTGTAGCCCGGTGTTACACTCTCCTTCGGCCACTTCTTTTTTTTTCCTCAAGTACCCATAAGTACTCAGTAGGTAGTTTTGTAGTAACTTATGGGGAAAAATTCTGCAAGTAAAGAAACAAATCTAATCGCCAACATATGCACAGCAGCTCCACTATGGTGAAGAGACATGCAGAATCTGGGAAGAAATCTTCACAAAAATCATAAGGGCTCATAGGAGGATGGTTTGTGCCTTAGCCCTTTCTGCAGAGTTAAGGAACATTTCTGAGACCTGTGCTTACACACTGCTACAGCTACACAAAAAGAAGCATTTACTGTGGTCATTCTCTTACCCAGGGAGCATCAGCAGCACTTTTGCAGCACTGAGCAAATAAAAGTACAAATGTTTTCATTCCAGTGTCCCACAGTTTGCAGTTAAGTTCCCCAGACACATAGCCCACTAAAAGCTTCCCTAAACATGAGTTGTTAGGAATGACCATCCCCAGAAGCTATCTGGGATAACACAGGATACAAAAGAATGAAAAAGCTCATGAGAAGAGCCCAGCAGCTGGACCCCAGCACCTGCATCCAGGGGAACTGCAGTGGGCTGTTCCATCACCTGAACACCAGATCCAGTGTCTACTCTCTCTCCCTTGCACTCACATGCAGTTTGAGGATCCTGCCACAACCAGCAGGACCATGGCCAAGCAAGAGGGCAGGAGATGATTTTCTAAGTCAAAGTGCGAACCCTGTGCAACCAAATCCATAGAGAAGTGTGTTCAGACAGGTTTTGATTTACTGAGCACAGTGTCACCTACCACAGCACCTTCCCCACAAAAGTCCCATTCCATAGTCACTTCCCTATGTTTGAGTACAAAGAGACAAACAGCCCATGAACTGGCCACCAAAGGTCCACCTTGCTACCAGGCTACCAGGAACATGTGAAACTTCAGTTCATGCTCCTTCGTAAGGATTATGAATGAATTAAAAAAATGCCAGAAATAAAGACAAGCCCCAGGTCTCTGAGCTCCAACCCCACTAGATGTTCCTCTTGCCCAAGGCATAATCTTAATAATAATATAATATATTTATATATTTGATATATATATAAAAAAATATATGAAAACAATAATGCTGAAACAGCATTGCCAGGAAGGAGAAGGGACAGGCTGCAAATCCCAGATCCTTCTGGTGAAGTCCAGAGGAAAGGGAGCCAACAGGAGAAAGAGAAAATGAGTGGGCAGGGAAGGGAAACAAATGTAGGCAAGATGGAGAACTGAGCCAGGCAGCTCAGAGTAACTGGCCTTGCCTGCAAGTTGGGGAGGATGAGGCAGGAAGGCCTTACAGATATGATTTCCTAGCAAAAGATTCTAAAAGTGTAAAACCTGTAAGTGAAATAGAATTGAAAGCAAGCTTTGAATTGTAAGATGCCAAGCAGGAAGACAGTGATTAAGTTAGCTGAAGGCTGGATGCCTGAGAATTGAGCAATACTCCTAGCAGATAAAGGGATGCCAGGGAGATGTGCAGGGAAAAGGTGACTTAGGTTTTTAGAATGTAGAGTAGTATGGTAATGTAGTAGTTCTCATAGGTTGTATGTAGATTCTGTAGGTTTTGTATCTTGTACTGGTTGGTTGGTGTTAACCAGAATATTCAACACAGAAGGAGATGTAATGTAACAAGAAATTCGGTCTCTTTTGGCCTCTCTCTTTTGGGCATGCTAGGGCTGGCAGCTCAGGGAAAGCTCTTGCACCCACGACCAATGCAATAAACCACGTTTCAAGAACTGCACTTGTATCCAGAGATCTCTCTCGTCACTGCCGTTGAGCCACTCTAATACCTGCAGGATGCCCAGGTGAGGTTCTGTGGGGGAACAGCAGCTCTGAATCAGCCTGAAAAGTTCCATCCCTTAACAAAAGGTTCAAGAGATTGCTGAGAGCCACCAGTCCATTTGACCTTTATTCCCTCATCAGTCTATCAGCAACTCCCTGGATTTTCCCCCTGTGCTTCAGCACTCAGGCATTGGAGAATACTCCTTTACTTGTTTCATGTGAAAAGAAAGCCCTTGTCAGACCCCAAAAATGGTATTTCATGTTGATGCAGCACATTTCTGGCAACTCAGGATTCTGGCAACACAAACCAGCCCAAGTGTGTGCTCAGTTCTGGTCAGGGCAAAAGACTACTGAACTGGGAATAGGAAACTCAGGAGTCCCATCAAATTATGGCAATACCAGGGGTTAGTACAATCCAGCAACAGCTCAGGCTTGTCCCCCTACCCAAAATACATGTTTTTCACATACACACACATAGAATCACTAGGTTGGAAGAGACTTTAAAGATCGAGTCCAACCCAGCCCTAACACCTCAACTAGATCATGGCACCGAATATCACATCCAGTCTGTTTTTAAACATTTTTTAAACTTTTTTTTGTCTCATTGCACCTATTTTCTTGTAAACTGCGAGAAAAGTAAAGAGATCAGGGAGCCAAATAAACTCCTCAGGGGCAACCTCAGCCTGGGAACACAAAGAACAGGGTCAGGGAAGAGGGAGCCAAGAGTTTTATTTGCAGTGGAATACTTGGGTAGAAGGAAAGGCTGCATTCCCTGAAAGTGAACCCAGGTGTTTCGGTTTGAAGGACAGGTATCTGCTAAGGAGGGGGCAGGACCCCCTTAGGAAATGTGGAATTCAAATCCCCTCCCTCCAAATTATTATAATTTAGGAAATTAAAGGGGCTTTCAGGCAGAGTTATGAGGATAGGACACAAATCCAGATCAAGGGGGTTGCTGCTCACTGACTGGGTTATAGAAGTTGACCTATTTGGCTGCTCCAACTGTCAAATACTGTTCATGGTGACTTAGACTTCCACACATTGTCTCTGCTTGCAGAAAGCTCAGAGCTTAAGAAAAACTCATTGCTGCAGCTCAACTGCTGAATAGTACTCAGTAACTCAAAACATCTTTGTTATTTTTCATCAGAGGTCCTTAACCCCTGTTTGGTTTAAAAAAGAAATGGCCAAAAGCCCACTTGATCAGACTCAGGAATGTCTTCATGGGAATGTGTTTCTGAGAGGAGATGCGTGTTTCTTACATGCAGCAGAAAAGTAAAATCATATCTAGTGGCGGGTTTGGCAAATTCAGATAAGAACCACATTGTTAATTTCTCACAGAAGCAATAATAAAACTCAGAAACAACTTTCCATGTGATCTGTGCCCTGTAGGTCTTCAAACCAAGAGTGTGTGACAGGAAGGTGGATACATACGCTGAGGGTAACATCTGTGGCTCAAGCATTTCAGAGCTCTTGTGCAGGACCACCAGAGAAGCTTACAAGTCAGAACTGTATAGGATGTCATTAGGATGATATCAGCTGTGTTTGACAGTCTAATATTCATGCTTACCCACTGGTACACCGGTGGGATTCCATGAGCACAAACTGTGTTTGCATGCAATAACCTGTGTACTCATACAAAAGCATTTGGAAGAA
Organism: Cettia cetti; assembly: GCA_013401135.1. Classification (NCBI taxonomy): domain Eukaryota; kingdom Metazoa; phylum Chordata; class Aves; order Passeriformes; family Sylviidae; genus Cettia; species Cettia cetti. Next base: position 32,288 of record VZUI01053588.1, read on the forward strand.
TGGAGATGGGCATGTATATTAAACTAATGCCACTGAGCCAAACACAGGCATTGCAAAATTTCTAGCCTATTTTTATAGAACAGGTATTCAAAATAGGGCTTCCTTGCTGCCTGCTGTGTGTCTAATTTAAATGCGAAATGTGCTGAAAACAACATGGGTTAAAAGTCTCCACCAAATCAGAAAAAATGTCCCCCAGACCCAGTACTTTGCCTCCAGTTGAAGCCAGTAATGGTTGCAAAGGACAAGACACAAATGAAATATATAATAACATGTCACTAACATATCTAGTAGCTTCCAGTGATTTGCCCTCAAGGACATCCTGAGCCAGAGATGATGTACCTGTGTACAATAGCACTTGGTAAATTTTTCCTTCATGATGCAGTAGAGACACTTTCTGAACTGGTAGAGACCTTTACTGTCTATGGTCTTAGTTAAGGAGTTCACACCAAAAATCCTCATACCTAAAAAAAGAAATAAATAGATCTGTGGCCTTTCTTTTTCAGAATGCGTAAAAACCCCACCCCATTTTACTTGATGCTACATGCAAGTTTCCTCAGTGCTTCCCTTGGAAAAGACAAGAGTGCTATATTGACAAAAGTAACCTATTCCTATTACTTTTGTTGGTCCCAGGAAGAGGATGTTGCGGTCTTTCATTTTTTGGCCAGTGGTAATCAACTGCAACTGCTAGGTTCCAATTTAGAATATTGTTATTTGAAAACTATTAAAACTCCGTATTATTTCTTACCTAGAGAGGTCAGGACACCTTCTGTATTTAAATACAGTTACAAAATGCAGGGGAAGGGTGTTTTTTCTTTTAAGTCAGTATTACTTAGGAGCAGCATTTAAAGAATTCAGATAGGACATGGTGAAGATAAGTAGAAGCTACTGGAAGTTTGTTAAGTAAATTTCCTGTGGGCAGATAAAATAATCTTTACAATTACTGTGTTCTAGCAGTCGTTTCAAGATTAAAAATTACGCTTCACAGACATTCTTGACACACAGGATCAGAACCACAAGTGCTGAAAACTGGCCATGTTCCCATAACTCACCATACAGGGTACTGAAGCTGGCCAAAAGACCAGCTTTCTGGGTCCTTGGGAGAAACTCAGGTGGTCTTGTGTGCACTGTTTCAAGGAACTGTGTTTTCTTCCAGCAAGTAGTCTCTTTCCACATTTTGTTTTTGAGGCATCACCATTCCAAGTGTCAATCTCCATCTTCTCCATAATGTTGGCAGCTAATCCCAGCAGTAAAACCCATCTAGGCTCATTGAAACAATGTGACTGAGGGCTTTACTGTGGAAAGAGACACAAAGGTCTTAGCCTTCATTAAATGATTAGCAAGAAGGAACATTTTAGAGAAGATGAGGTAGCTGTTGGTTTAATATTTTAGCCCTCTATGGCAAACCAGAGGAGACTGTCTCATGCTCACTAATATCTTAACTGAGTATATTACATTTTATGGGTTACTCAAAGCAAAATTAATGCAGGGAATTATTACCTCAGAAAAGCTGTCAGGACACGCCTAGGACAGAAACTTGGTGATAAACCCAGCAGGTGCTGTGCCCAGCAGGTAGGGTCCACACTTGATATTGCAGAAGCAGAGGGAGAACTGCAGATTCCCAAGGGATTCAAAACAGAGAGATGTTACTAATTTATTCATAGCAAATAAGGTACCCTTAACAAGTGGCTGTCCAGGACACCCCTTTTCCCTCAGAGCAAAGTCCAGCTGCAGAAGCAAGGCCATATCTTGGATTTGCAGTCAGTAGTAGAATGCACTGACTGTGACAAGAGCTCTTCTTCCAGTTCTAGAGGCAGCAAGGCTGCAGGTGTGGGAGGGCACCCTCCCCTATTGTCTTTCCCCATGCCCTGTACTCAGCTGCCTCCTTTAAGCACCCTTTGGAGGATGGTGACAGTGGCTGCCAAACATGTCCTGCTCTCATGGGGGGTCCCAATGTGCTCTCACTGGTTCTGCCTGCTGTTCCTCCAAGAGTTACTGTGCCTGGCTTCCCCTCTGCACACAGTGCTGAGTGCTCAGCTCCTGGCCATGGAGTAGATGTCAACACACATGTCCTTATTGAGGATGCAGCCTTGTATGGTTAGACAGTAATATCTGTGGTGTATTGTGAGAACTGGAGCTATAAATAAAGAAAATAAGAGTGACTTTGATATGTTTCCTCACTTGAATTTTTATTGGACTTTTTAGAGCCAGATATAATCAGAAATCTCCTTTAATGACAGTGGCATTCTTTAAGAGTCTCTGCAAAAAACTGAGCCCTAAAACCTCTACTATACTAGCTCATGCTTCTCAGGCCTTGAGGCAAGGCATTCTGAGTGAGGCTGTGCCAAGTGAAAACCCTTCTGAGCTTCCTATTTCTGACTCTGAAACACATGGAAATTCCCCATCCATAGAAACATTTAGAAGCTTTTCCAAAGCTGATGGAAGAGGAATCTTAGGATCAATAGTACCTGACATTTGAGTGCATTCCAGCTGCCTGCCACAACCCACCCCGTCATGCAGGAAGGGAGCAATACCATAGTACCTGGGGCAGAGGCAGAGTAGAGGGGTCCAGGATGCTCATCCACAATGACGTCTTTTTACCTCAGGATAATTTCTCCCTACATGGAAGTGTTTCCTAGAGTAGGAAAATGAGTAGTAAGCCCCTCCCCAGCTGCTGGGATGGGGCTGCTTGGAAAAATGCAGTGTTATAACATGAGTTTCATGGGGGTTTTTTTGAAAATATTTTGTACCTTTAACACTATCAAGTATTATCCAAGTTCTCCACAACTGCAGAAGAAAACAGCTGCTGGGTACTGATTTTGACCAGAGAAAGTCAGTCATGACATTGAATTATACTAGCACAGAGATACAAATAGATTGTTTTTATTTATTTTGTTTTCTGAAATCTATAAAAATAAACATCTTCAAGGCTATGAGACTTTGCCAAAAGTTAAAAATATAACTGAAGAAGAAAATAACAGCCACAGACTGTTCCTAACCCAAATTTAACATTTAAAAGAACCCAACCTAACCACAGCAGAGGAACTCTAACCAGTGTTTTCTACTCTACAAACTCACTTACCTGTCACCTCATAAAGAAATTTTTTTGAATGCAAAAAGGAATTAAGAACATAACTCATCATACTCTAAATGTCACGTAGCCCTTTTGTTGTCTATCAGGCTCTTTTTGCCATACATACTCCTCTGTCTTGACATAAAACCACATCTTCTGTCTCAAATAACCTATTAAATAATTTGTGAGGCATCACCCTGATTTTTCTGCTTAAGAGCATGCTGTGTCCCAGGAACCTGCAAGGTGCATGCAAAAGTATTATTAAATGATTTTCAGTCTGTGGTCTACAGTCTGCAGGGACTTCATGAGCTATTTCTAAAGAAACTAGGAAAAGCCATCAAGGCAAGCAAGATGCTTTGATTTCATGGTCTCTCTATTAGAAAAAAAATTTTAAATCTTTAGGGAAAAGATAGAAGAAATCATCCAAGGTTGGAGGCAGCCTAGAAAAGTCCTGAAGCCACCTAAAGAACAGAAACTTGTTTCATACATACTAGTTTCTGGACTATACATATTTCAACTATCTGAAATGTGAACCTATGGTGATTTTATATAGCTTCTCAGAGCATTTTGCACTCCATGCAAATTCTTGCTGCTGCACCAATTTTCTCAGCAGCATGCATGACAGATAGTTTAAATCTAGTGCAGTGGTTTCGCTACCTTTTCAGTGCTACTTTATTTGAGCTGTTGTCATTTCAGTGAGCCAAGAGGCTTCACTTTTATCTTAAAAGTAGGAACATTATTGATTTTTTTTTGTTTTTGCATTATAGATCTACTATGCGGATTAACATAGCTAGCCCCAGATCTTCTTGACTTATTAAGCACTACCAGATCTACTCCATATTTTCCTAATCTTGTTACACCTATCTTGCAACAGAGAGACTAAAATAACCTCACTTGTGTTAGTATTTGTCGTGTTGTCTGTTAGACCACACCTTTGTTCAGTGCAGAAACAAGCAACAGAGCCTGGTGTAAAAGTTGCAGGGTTAACGCCCAGCAAAATAGTTCTGTCTTGGGAAACAGTCTCAGCACAGCAGCCTGGTCAGCTAATTTTTCCTGCAGAGAAAAGGAGTCACCAGTGAAACTGCTGTGCTGTTCTCTCTCTCTGCTATCTCATCACAGCCCTACTCAGGTATTGCAGCTCTAACTGAAGCTAGCCCAGTACTCCTGAGCTATGAAATAGACAGGACAGCCATGTGCTAGTCCAGAAATCACTGAAGGCATGGTGAGTATTTTACACAGACCACATGACCTCTAGACAACATGTTTCCACAAAGAAGTAAATGAGAAAATAACAAAATATTTTTCCATCTCTTATGCTGTAGAAATGTTAATCCAAGTTCATGGTGCTTAACCGGCTACACAATCAGGATAGCTGATCTCTAAATGCTCCTGCCTATTGATGCAGTGCCATAAGATCAGAACTTGCCATCAGTAGGCGTATACTGTCTGCTCACTTTTCCTTTTGTAAAATAAAACTTTTCACACCCTAAAGCATCTTCCCCATCAGGTTTCTTACTTCCCCCTCATTTCTGTGCCATTCTGGAAAGTTGGTCACTGTTCCTCCCAGCACTGGTGTCACAATCAGCCTGCATTCTACAATTTTGGGGTGTAATCTCTGAGCTAAAGAAGACTTATGGCTGCTCTGTATCTTACAGAGGTCTTTCTAAGACACAAGACTCTTCACAGCCTGGTTATCCCAGGGCATCCATGTCCTGGATGGCTGCGTATTAAATCAGAGGCAATCTTTACTGCAAGCCACAAACTCAAATTCTGTACCAACATGGAAATTCATCAGCCCTGCCACCACTGGTCTTCCACCAGGCCCTAATCACCCCAGATGGCTATGGGCACAAGGATAGCACTGGGAACAGCAGCAGGGATTAACAGAGGTGAGGACAGGACAGGGAGGAAAGATGTGGCAGAGGGGAAAAAGGGAGAGAAATTGTTATCTGGATCTCATGTTCTGCCCTAGATGTGGCCAGGTCTGTGGACATGGTTATGGCAGATTCACAGAACAGGAAAAATTGAGAGGAGCCCCTTTGCTGGGCAGGGGGACAGCCCCTGCAGCCCCCAGCCCTCTGATGGGGATTGGGTTAAGCACTCCGTTATGGGTTAACACAGTTTGGTTTTTTTCTAATTGAAGACCGCCCTATGGGGATCTTTTTTGAATTCCTTAGAAAAAAGGACGGGCCTATCAGAGGCCAGTGCTTGGCTATTGACATGTAGTTTAACCACTAAGAAAACAGTATGCGGTTTTTGGAAAGTACACTATGTAAGGCTCAGGATGTGTTGGAACCGTCTCTCTCCTCTCCGGGCGAGCACCAGGTAACATCGTGCAGCGGCTGCCGCACGGGGCCGGGCCTG
>VZUI01053589.1:0-74572 GCA_013401135.1 Cettia cetti
AGCATCCACCCCCCTCCCCCCACAGTTACAAGAGATAAAGGAAAAAAAACCACATTTCCCCAACTGCTTTCAACAGATGAAATAGAATACACATTTTTTGGTTCCATAACCCAAAACAAAGATTAATTTATATTTTAATTATCAAGAGAAAAATGAACAAGGAAATTATTATATTTTCTTCTCATATCTGGCATTGCTGAAACAGGAAATTTTATATTCCATACACGTCTATTAACAGCATTCTTTTAAAATAAGGTTGGCAAAGGGAAGAGGAAGAAAAAGTCACAAAAGTGATTTAGACTGAGGAAAATCCATTAAAATTTGACTGTTAAACTTTTAATCTCCTAATTTATCAGAAGATCACTGTGATTTGATATCCTCCCCAAAGAGGAAATGTTGACTTTCCTAATCAGGTAACGAAAGGCATGTTGAACACCAGCAGATGAACATCAAATTGAAATTTTCAACTTTGTGGTAAATTCCTATTTTTAACTCAGTGTGAATCAAATTAAAAATGCAGTGGGATAACTGTATTTTATATCTTTCAAAATTTTCATATATGAGGAATGCCCCTTTTTGGGTGCTGACAAACTCTGTGCTGGAATATCTGGGTTAAAACTGTGCTGTAGAGGTTGTGAGCCTGGGTGTTGTGAACACCTACTGCCTTTGGTAGCTGACCCATAGCACAGGTGTAGAATCAGGGCTTTTAGGTACTGACTCCACAGTGGTATAGCTGCTGTTAGCAGTGAGTCTGAAATTGAGAACAAAAGAAGGAAAACATTTAGCTATTCACTTTTTTTTTTTTTTTTTTTTTTGAGTAAAGATAGCAAACTAACACAGAAAACATTTAGCTATTCACTTTTTTTTTTTTTTTTTTTTTTTTGAGTAAAGATAGCAAACTAACACAGCAAGGTCATGAAAGTGCTTTTTTTGTTGGTGCAACTACACACAGGTCCCTTTCATACATCTCTTCTGTTACTGAAACCCAAATAAGCTAGGGACAGCTCAGGTATGACTTTCCATCACCTCTCTGTCTGCAGTCTAGACATATCCTCTGCTTCAGTAGTGAAAATCCAGTGGAGGACCGGATCCAGAATTCCCACATGCTGCTAATTACAGCTGTGAAAGTGGTTGCAGCTTTTTAAATTGTAAGCTTGGATGAAAATGAAGGGACTGTCAATTGCTTGTTTATCTTGAGAGTAAGAAAGCAAGATTACATGAATACTAACTAGAGGATAATAGCAAAAAAAAGGCTGTTTGGCTTATATAATATCAAAAGCAATGGAGTCTGAAGGTATTTCTCTGTGCGTGGTTCTTTAACTCTGGAACTGGACCATGGGCTGCAGGGTTGCTGTAAGAAAGCTAAATTTTACCTTAGTTGTTATTTGAAATATCTCAATTCACATGACATTTCTTAATAAATTTTCTGTGTTATATAACAGAGCCTAGTTAACTTTTAGCTTTGGTTTAGTTTACAAGACTGGAAAGAGCTGAATTGACTTCAGATGAGAAGGGAAGAAACCAAGAGATTTTTGTTCTAGTCCTCTGTCTACCTCTTTGATCCACAGTTGTCCCTGTATGAATCATAGTCAAATATCTAGGCTTTGTCTAACAGGTCAATTTCTTTTCGCTAAATTAGGCTGTATTATAAGGAAGCACCATATATCTCTGCCACTCCTGCTGTAAAGCTGTCTAATCTTCTGTCTCCAGATGCACACCATCCCTGCTCTTTAGCTTGAAAAATACTTTGTACTAAATATGTCTTTCAAAATGACAAACTATTTTTAATTTGTCCTACTAATATAGGATTGCCCCAGGGAACATATGGTGTAATGGCTGCTGCCATCTGTAGGATGCCCTGAGGAGTCCAATGGTGCATTTCAAAGGCTCTGATTGTGAACTGCAGAAAATTAGGCAGAATCACAGGATGGTTGGGGCTGCCCCTTAATTCTGACCCATAAACTGTCAACTCATTTTTCATCCACTCTACACATTCCCCTTAACAGAATCACCCATTATGAACACTTGTTTCTTTTCATGTTCTCCATGGGGGCTGGAGATGGAGGCAGAATCCTGCTTTTGCGGGTCACAGGTCCAAGGTGCTGGAGTTGTTCAGCCTGGAGAAAAGGAGGCTCAAGGGGGACCTTATCATTTTCTACCTACCGTTTTTTTTTTTTTTTTCTACCTTACTACCTGAAATACAGTTGTGGCAAAGTGGAGGACGGTCCCTTTTCCCAGGTAACAAGTGACAGAATGAGACAAAAAGTCCTCAAGTTACACTAGGGGAGGTTTTAATTTGATATTAGGAAAAATTTCTACGTAGAAACAACAAGCTTTGGAACGCTTTAGTCAGGGACTTACATTTTCTCCAAGAGAAGGTTCTGGGCTGAACCTACTCCCTGACACTGAAGTCTCCTTCCTTACCAGTTTCATCTGGGTGAATGCAGACCTGCATCAGACATAGAATCATAGAATCATTCAGGTCTGAAAAGGCTTCAAGGACTATCAAGCCCAACCCTTGGCATATGTCAGGGTTTTCTCTGTAGGAACAAAGCTTTAATTGAAATCAAAATTTTGCATCACTGGGTGAACTAAATTCCCTAGACAAAATAATTCATGAACTATGGAAAAGTGAAAATAATTTCTAATTATCCAAAGCAAGGAAAAATTAACATCCTTCTAGGAAGTAAGAATCCAGAAGGTCTTTTAATAAAATAAATCAACACAAGCATTTTTGCTTATTCCTCTAACTCCAATCCATTCCTTTCTTCCTTCCTTCCTCAAAAAATGGTAGCTGAATCTGAGATGCTGATTTGCTAGCTCTTGCATCTAAAAACATGAAATAATTCATTGATTCTAAGAGATTTACTTCTGGGTTTAGTTAAAAATAAAATATTTAAAGATGGAATAAACTGTGAAAACAAACTCATAATTTAGTAAAAATAAGCAACCACACAGTGCATGTTAAAAATGTTAAAAATGTACATAGGTAATTCCTTTTTAGACAGTAAAGAAGATAAATGGCTTTCAGCAAAAGCATTAACTTTGCAAATTAGTTTCCATGATGAAATTTGCCATACACAAACATAATTTTCATTTAAAAAAATCTTTTCATTGGTGGAAATTACACTGTCTAAGTTTCCAAGTGATCTACTTAATTCTTCCTTTTCTTCAGTCCCTCTGGAAGCTCAACAACATACTAAAAGACAAGGCAAAAAAATAGTCCTAAAATTCTAAATGATTCATTTTATTTTCTCTCTCTTTGGTACACTTTTGTGACGTTAATTACTGATGTTAACTAATTTCTTTCCTTTGAAAATCATAGAATCATAAAATGATTTGTGAAGGGGCCTTAAATATCATTTCGTTCCAACTCCCCTACCATAGACAGGGACTCCTTCCACTAGACCAGATGCTCAAAGACCCATCCAACCTGACCCTGAACACTTCCAGGGATGGGGCATCCACAGATTCCTTGGGCTGTTCACGTGCCTCATCACCCTCACAGTAAATATTTTTTTTCTAATATCTAATCTAATCCTGCCCTCCTTCAGTTTAAAGCTACTCCCCTGTTGAGGAGCACATCTGGTGCAGGTAGCTCCTTTGCAGACTGCAACCTGAGATGCAGAAAGAGATGCAGACTGAGCTCTAGGGTAGAAGCCCAGAAAGACAAAAGGCCATGAACTGCCAACCCTTTGCATAACAAAGGGTACAAAGACTGATGACCAGGTGAATGGACAGGGAAAAACACAGCAGGAACTGAAGACCCATGGGGATGAAGAAGTAGACTTGAAAAATAGATTAAAAAAATAGATAAAAAGCAGGACTTTTGTAGGTTTAGTCTGTGAGGGTATGAAAGCCCAGGGGTTTCTTTGGTGGGGGCTCTCCTCGGAGGCACCAGCTCCAGCTATTTCTTTCTATGTTAATGCACCATGAATAAATTGCTTTATGGAACTACACATGTGAGACTCTGCTGTGGGAAACATGGAGGCAAACCAGTAAGGAAGTCTGGTCTATGTGAGTGGGGTGTGTGGGGAGCAAAGGGGCCTACTAGAACTCCTTGCTATGAAGAGGCTTTGATCCCAGCAGTTGAAGTCCCTGATGCAGTGTGACTGCCAGTGATTCTTGTGAGTGATCAGACTGGGAAGTTTCCCTTAACCCACCTTGTCTTATCATTGCATGCCTGTTGCAGTTGGACACGAAATAAAGATGCTTGACTCCAGTTGGAAGGTAGAAGAGAATTAGAAGGCTTTATTTACAATTCATTCAGCCTTTTTATAACATGCTGCACTAAAAAAGGCACATTATTGGTCCATAAGATTGACACCACTCTCCATTGGTTAATTAACAGAAATAGCAGAACAACATCTGGGAGAGAGATTGTTATGGGAAAGAAATATTGTTTACACAATATTGTTTTGGAACAAGGAAAACTGTTGAAATGTTTCCCTTGGGAAGAGCTAGCAATTCTCAGGCTCAGAAATATTGGGCCCACACATGCCCTTGTAAAAAGTCTCTCTCCAGATTTCTTGCAGCCTCCTCTTTAGGTAGTGGCAGGTGATATAAGGTCTCTCTGGAGGCTTCTCGCGTCCAGGCTGAACAACCCCAACTGCCTCAGCCTGGCTTCCTCTGGACTGGCTCCAACTGGTCCACATCCATCTTCTGTTGGTCATCCCAGAGCTGCATGCAATATTCCAGGTGGGGTCTCCTGGGAATGGAGTGGAGGGAGACAGTCACCTCCCTCAGCTTGCTGGCTTTCCAAAGCTTATAACACTCCACCTTATTGATTAGGAAATTAATGTCAAAATTCCAGGAACTCCTAGATTATAGGTAAGTATTTCAAGTATCAGATTAGTCTCTACATTATATTGTGACAGGATTCCAATTCTGGATTTCAGAAATCTTTGCCGACAGAAAATTTCACCAAAAAATTGTTTTTTCAGTAAAGAATGTTTCTGAGAAAATTTGTGACCTGAATTATTTCCAAGTGAGATGGGAGAGTGTTACTCCAGTTGTAACTCAAACAACTTATTTTTAGCATATCTTATCTACGTTTCAATATATATCATGCTACAACAGTTCCAATTGCTCCTAAATATATTCTGCTTATTTTTTTTGTCACTAGTAATTTATTCTGTTTTTTAAACCACCCTAAGCTTTTTTTCTCTTTTTAATTGAGGTTTTTTTGTTTAATTTGCTTTTGAATAGTTTGAAGTATTCAGGAAAATATCTTCATGAGTTTTGGAGAACAAGCAAAAAATCCATTAACCTTCAAAATAATTGATGTGTTTTCCAGGTTACTGATTTATTAAGACACTTTGTGCACCTGTTCCAATCATTAGTGATATATTGTTCCACAGTAAGCACTCATTCCATCTTAGTTAAATAATATTATTTGGTTGGATTGATTATTATTTGCAAAAGCTTGCTAAATTAGGATCTGTTACTTTTTTTACTATGCATTTTTATAAAAAAAATCTATTTGAAGCAATAAATTGTGAATATAAATTTGCCTGTAGATATTTTACAAAACAGCTTTCCTGTGCAAACATCAGCTCTGAAGGTCTCCAGTGTAATAGTGAAGATCTTGAGTCACTGTGAAAAACATCAGCCCAGAAATTTCATCTTATCATAAGTAGTTCTCTCCAAAAAATCATTTATCACACTTTGATGAGTTTGCATACTGAAGTCATACTCTTAAACAACCATAAATTTAGGACTGTGGAAGGAAACCACAAGACAGCTGTTCAAATAAAGTTTCTTGGAAACTCTCAACCATTATCTTTACAATGTCTTTAATACATGCACTGAAATCAGTGATGTTCCTAATTATCTAGAAGGATCAGACTACTGCAAATTTCCATTTAACGTGGTGGTAGCCAAAATGAACTTTTAAACTGCCTTCTCAGTGAAATAAATATTACCCACTGAGTGCCATGTAGTAGCATTTATTCTGAGTAAATAAAGTTCAAATTTGCCTGACTGACTAAAATCTGTATTTGTCCAACTCAATAGAAATGCCAGAATCTATTAGAGAAAAAGAAAATCTCCATTTTGGGTGTAATTTTGAGAGTGAGTTAGGAATGAAATGGTGAGATTCTGTTGTGTGGATCTAAGATCTATTGGTCTTGTGACTCTGCATAATACAGGGTGAGACAGAAGATTAGTTTAGGATCTGAAAGATGTGCTAGAGTGTCAAGTACTTATTAGGGAAGGTCCAGTGTCATGCATGTTCCTGTCCTGTCCCCGAGCAAGCTCTGAATGGAGTTTCTGTAATGAAAATAATGTTATTTTTTTCAGCAGTGTGATTTTCTTCAACAGTTACCCAAAGGATAGATGTTGAAGCTATAGTAGGAAATTGCTTCGTGTATTGTAGCTGTCAGTGTCAGGGAGTAGTGTTCAGATAATGTTTCCCAACTTTGGGACTCTCACGTACATAAAGAGGCATTCCACTTCAATCTGTCATATTTGTCAATCTGACAAGGAAACAAGTTTGTCAGAATACCCTAAAATCACTTTGATACCATCCAAGATTTAAAAGAAGCATCTTTAATCTACCAAATCTGGATGAAATGGTGGTTTGCAAAAGAAGAGATGAAAACTCAATTATAGATTTTACTTACCAGTAGTCTAAATCCTTATGTTTCTCAAGTGCTGAACTGCTTTTGGCAATTTTCTTGAGTTCATGTTTCTTGTTTACACAAGTTATACTGAGAAATCTACTCCTCTCCCAACTCACATCTGAATTATCTCATTTTGAATTTTATTTGTCCTTCATAAGAATGGAAACAACTTTCTCTGCATGGAAAACAAGAGCTTTCCATGGCAGAATAGCTATCTACATCTATCTTATCATCTTTTCTTCATTTTTAAAGCTGTTGTATGAGTTTGCAACTCCAGTTTTGGACTGTTGACTGCCTTCTGTGTCCTCCCAATCCCTGCTTCCCACTGCATCCACTACCATTCAAATCATAATAAACATTCAGTTACTGTGAAAAAACCCCACTGGGTTTCAAGACTGGCCCATCTTTTCTTTAAAGCACATATGACTAAGAAAACCAGAGGTCTATACATACAAGCTGTCATCATGTAAACATTGCTGTGTTCAGACACAGAATGCTTATTTTAAGATAGTATTTTTAAAATTTTAATTTTAGTTTTATATCTATTTGTTTATGTATTTATTTATTTAAATAGAAATCTATTTGCAAGATTTAAGGAAATGACCTTAAAACAAAGATATAGCATTTTCTCCACTGTATTTTTTTCATTCTCAGATCAACAGCTCTCAGTAGTTCTAAAGATGCACAAAAGATATGCTAATGTGTCTGATTTTGAGGACTTTATCCTGGGCCTGCTCTTACTAAAACTAGTTCTCTGCTCCTGATATTCCATACATGTGCTCCCTGGTTTTTGGGTCTCTGCCTGACCAGCCAATCCTCAACTCCCCAAACTTTCCTCAGTCCCTGAAAGGGACTGTGAAGTCCCACTAAAGCCATAGTTCTGTGAGCACTGAGAATTTCTACCTTGGCACTGTGGGTTTCTTAAAACTGATACATCCACTTAGTAAATCAAGAACAAGAAGAAACATACATACAAACATACATACATACATACATATATACATATATTTATACACACCTTTTGCTTCTACCTCATTCTATGAGAAATTTCATTTCATGCTTTTCTTCCTAGATTACTCAAGCTTATTTTACTGTGCAGTTTATTTATGACATTTAGCATCAAGTCGTGTTAGAAAGGACATTCTTGTCTTCTGCAATCCACGCTTTCTCCAGTTTGGACAGCTCTTTCTCACAATCATTGTGGGAATTAAACGTATGTGTTCTGTGATTCCCAAGCAGCCTGAGGCAAGTGAAAGCATCTCTAGGTGTGTTCCATGGCTGAGCTTCATTGTAGCTAACTGGGTTTTGTGATGAAAGCCTTTTAGGTGTGATATATATGCTTGATATAGAGTACATCTCTTCCAGATACAAAGATTGTTGAATTCATCAGCATCCTAACAGACACATGGAGAGATTTGGATTTCTTCTTTTAACATATGTGCCTAATTTCTGTTTAAGTAGTATTTTAAGCTCCTATATGCTCTTTGGTATCTCATCTTAAGTCCTGTACCAAAATTGACAGAAGGAATCTCTAATTAATTTGTGAAGTACATAGAAAACTTCTGAATCTCACTCCAGGCTCTTTTAAAAAAGCTTTTTTCCCTCCTCAAAATCAAAAATTATCAAAGAAAGCTTTGCAGAAACTTTTTTGAGTGGTCACACAATTCCACTTTGTGTGTTTATTTTTGTCTCTGCTGTCTCCTCTCTGCTGTAGTTATTGTACAAACCTCTAATACTCCACTGGCAGGTGTCTACTTCCAATTTCAAGAAGTCAAACTCTTCCATCTCTCATACTTGAAGGCAAAAATAAAATCACTGAACAGCTTATTCAAGAACTGGTTTTTGCTGAGACAGCTCCCCTTGTTGTCTGTTCCAGACAGAAAGTCAGGAATTGGTATTGTAATCCATTTAATAAAACAATGAACTTTGGTTTTTGTGTCAGCAGGGAAAAATAAAGGGGCTTGTTTTCACTTTATTTTTTTTTTGTTAACCACCATCTGGATTAATTTAATTTGCCAAAAATCTTCACCTGCGATCAAAAGCCAAGAGTAGTGTTATATCTTTGTTTCCAAAGCAAAGTTGTATATGTTAGGTAATACATGAGAGAATATTGTAGGTCTCCCCTGAATCAGAAAGTTACTCACAGTTTGCTAAATGTATGAATGTACATGTAAAGCCAAAAATATAGGATTATCTGGGACAATTCTGGCACATAGATGCTCAGTTGAAGACGAAAAACCATTTCAGAGCATTCTTCACAGATTCTCCACAGGAACTCTATTAAAACCTGTTTTTCAGGTTTATTTTTTCATAGAAAAAGATCTTTTTTTGCTTTTCTGGGAGTTTGAAAGGTCTGCATATAGTGGTTTAAGACCTCATTTTTTCTAACAGTAGTCTACCTTCCATAGAAAGACTCTTGAGGCAGAAACCATCTATTTTTTGGTGTAATCCATATGCTTGGTACTGTAGTATTATCTGTTAAGCTTCTCTAAAGACGGAGAAAAACGGTAGGAAAAAAAAGTTTAGGTTGGAGTGGTCTCTGTCGACACATGTTGAGAACAGGGAAAAGCCCTTCAGCCACAAGGGCCCAGAGGCATCAAGAGTTCAGCTGTGACAGTTCATGTTTCTGAACCTCCAAAGGAAATTCTCACTCTGGGTCCTTGCCAGGCAGACTGAATGCACATATCCCCCATGAGCTGAGTCAATCCAAGCACAGATGAGTCAGGAAATTATAAATATGGGCATTAAGGATTGCCTGAAGGACTCTGGCTGTCTTGCAGTAAGACTGAACTATTTGTTTCCTGTCCCAGTGTTGGTGTTATTTGGACACAAACTCACACTCTGCTGCTTTCACCTAAATCAGCTTTCACCTAAATCAGCCAGCTATTAACTCAAAACCTGGTCTGCTGCTCACTGTGAAGACTGCTTACTGTTCACTCACTGGCAGGGTTGTGAAGTGTTTATAAATGAGCTGAGAAGCTGCAATTCTCCTCCAGCTCTGTCAGCTCAAGGAGATGCTAACTGCATAACATGGTTATCCCTCCAATACTGAGAAACCATCTCTGATAGAAGATCTGAGGTGAGAAAGTCATGTAAGTTCAAGAAAGTAAAGCAAGCTGAAAAATATCCAAAATGCTGTGCTTGAATAGATCTAGAAGCCAGATGGGAAAGATTAACTATCATAAACATATCTGTTTTGTTTGCAAGTTAGTACTAATACTCAATATATCAACCCAAATTTTATTCATTTTTGTATTTTTGTGTTAAGTAAACACCTTTTTTTTCTAAGGGAGCAGTAGACAACTGACAGGGGAATTATTCATACCTAAATTTTAGACAGATTTATATGCAGACATGGTTATGTGAATGCACTTATGTTTCAGATTTAGCTTCACATGATGCTTTATGAAAAGTCCTTAGCAGAGATTGTAGCTCAGGGGAAACTGGAGAATAACATGCAAGTTGCCTGAGCCTCAGAAAATCTTCATATTCTGAGGCTTAACAGTTACCTCAGTAGGGTCCCCAGATTCCTATTGGTCTCTACAGCTGATGTATTAGAAATAATATTGCAGTGAAAATGTCACCTGGAGGTGCCAATGTTTCATCTCAAATGTAGCATTGTGTTTTAGCTTGAAGAAATTACTGCTGTCATTTACACTTGTTTGAATGTTAGAAGTTTCTCTCACCAAGAAATATGACTTGAATCATAATGGAGAAAGATGATGCTTCTTTTTGGAAAAGCAAAGCTGTCTAAGGCTGAAAAATACTTCTTCAGTTCCATATCAAGACTGTTGGGTTCTTGGCTACCATCTTGGTTAACAGAAAAGGAAACAAAATGGACATGCATACAACTCCCAATGTGTGAGTTGTTCTGGTTTTTCAACCTGAACACTAGCAGCAATCTCATCTAAGTTTCTTTGGGAGTGCAAGGTGCTAGAAGCAGATATAATATTCTTCTTCCTTACTATACCAAAATTTGTTTTCCTGAGGTAATGCTAATCAGAGACCCTGTGTCAAGGCCTCCAGGAAAAAGTAGCCAAGATACTGCTAGAAATAGCTGAAGAAAAGAAGGGAGCAAAGGATGTAAGACCAGACAAATATTTGTGCAATAGTAGGCAGAGCAGGAGTTAGTCAGAAGGAATTCCAGGGACTACAGCAGAGTTATTAGGATCAGCTGAGAGAAAACTGAATTAAATGGTTGGCTTGAATTGAACAGGGTTGAGAGGATTATTATTATTTTAATTGAAGACACCTGATATATTTCTCCAGCCTGGAGAGACACCATATATCATAGTGTCAAAGTTCATTTGTATCCACATTAATTTCTTCATAGATGGTAGCATCTCTCATTTAAATAACCATATGTATAAGTCAAATTTACATGATGTATGTTGTGCAACGACCATAGGGAATGCAGAGAGTCCCTGAGAAGCAACTGGGTGTTCAGTTCATTCATTTCCTCAACATACAGACAAAGACCATGTGGGTTGAGGTTTCACGGGTGTTTCTGGCTTAGGTGAGGAAGGGGGTGTTTTACTGATACCTCTGTTTCACACCACTGAATAAAACTTTTATTAAATTTTATTAACTTTTAGTTGGAAAAGTGACAGATCATAAGGCTGCCAATATTCCTTTTGCACTTCAAAGTGGTTTACTTCCAAATGTGACATTTTTAGGTGCCACCAGATGTCACTATCTGTAGTTTTAGGTTTTCCCTTGGATTAAAGAGGGTTATTTTCCTTGGAGAAGTGCTCTTTGCTAGCAGTGATACAACTCACATTAGAAACCCAGAGCATGCTCTTTGCTAGCAGTGACACAGTTCACATTAGAAGCCCAGAGAAATCAACAGAAAAGACAGTTTGGCCTTTGCCTTTGAAATCCAGCTATGAATCTTCCATACACAACTGTTGCTTTAGTTGCACTTATGCCAGCAAACAAACCTTGAATGATGCTGAAATTTAGCAACAGACGCCTTAGTAACCCAAGTCATGGACAAGCACTGTGCTAATTATCAGCTATCAGCTCATCAATTTGCCTGAGGGCTTGTTCTTTGTATTCTCATGGTTAAGAACGAAGTTTATTTCCTTGGTTTTCATCAGGCCAAGCACTCCAGCATGGATTTTGATTCAGCCAGAGGGAGATTTATCACTTTACACTATTTCTTGGCCAGTTTAGACAAGGTAGCTGTTTTTCTAAAACCTTTGAGTGCTACAAGCTCTAGATGAAGGCAGTGGGAACTCCAGAGGGAACAGCAAGTATTTAGCAAAGCCTTGAATTATGACCATACAGTTTCAGGGGAATTATTTTAAATTCAGTTTAGAGCTTTCAGAGAAGCAGGACATATAGAAATTAGTAAAAATAAATAAATAAATAAATAAATAAATAAATAAATAAATAAAGCAAGCAAGCAAGCAAGCAAGCAAGCAAGAACAAATGTTTTCTTGTAAGTTAAGTTTGTGCAATGACCATATAAATTTCAGTCTTTTCTACACCTGTGCCCCTGCATTTGTCCTTAGAGTGAATACTTGGCTGTTCTGGCTTTGTTAATTTGTTTTTGGAACTTTGAAAACTCACAAAAGCTCATTCCAAAAACTCATTCTGAAGACTAAGAAGCAACCCTATACATATTTTATTATATATACTGGGTGTTTTGTGCCAAATGTGAGTCCCTGTGTCTGTCTGGTTGATTGGTGCTGTTCTAGCAGTGATTCATGGATAAGTGGGCATTATAACACACATTTATCTGACAGTGAAATTCCTGATCAACTCTATTTGTACAACTTTGTGTGAAGCAACCCAAAAGAAATGGTCTCACGTCCACTTTTAGTGAGATATACCACCACTTTCCATAGTACTTGTGCAGCTGCTAGGAGTGAAAATCAAAAGTTAATAATTCTTCCACAATGTGCCTAGAAGCAGGAATGCTTTGCTAATGTATGCCATTTTGGGGTTCCTTAGGCACCTCTTACCAGTCAGATTTCACCAGGCTTGGGCACAGTTTTTACCATTTCAGATGGGCAGAACAAACTCAGGGTCTGGGCCATTCTGAAGGGCTTTCATTAGTGGTAAAATCAAGGGGGAAACTTGCATTCCAGTTTTTATTGACAGCATTCATTTTCTGTGAATCCCTGATCTTTAATGTGGTTTTGTTTAATTTTGGTTGTGTGTGGTTTTTGTTGGGTTTTTTGTTGTGATTTTATTGGTTTGGTTTGGGGTTTATTTGTTTGTTTGTTTGTTTTTAATTAAATTGAGTGTATTCTCTAGCCAGAGCAAAGAACTTTTGCACTTGAGGATATGTTTTAATAGTGAATGTGGTGGTGCTGGGTTGACAGTTGGACTTGATAATCTTAAAGGTGTTTTCCACTCTTAACAAGTCAATGGTTCTGTGAACTAGGCTTCCCAGATCTAAACTAGAATACATTGTTCACACTCCACTGAACAGATTTATTCTAGATGAAATTTTGGATTTTACTTTTTAGGAATGTCACCTTAACTCTTTTTATTCAGGTTTCTCTCAACTAGTTAAATAATATTCATCCATTCTTGGAACAGAAGCAGTAGATTTTTTTTTCATGGAAATGTACTGATTAGTCAGAGCACAGTGCTTTGTAAGAGGAGCATTTCAATTTTAACAAAATTATTCATGAACAATTAGAGATCCATTTCATTTATGCTGAAACATTTCACTTCACTATTATGTTATTGTTACAGACTGAGCGGTAAACTTTAAATTTTTTTTGTGTTATGGAAAACTCTTCTGATCAGACCATTCTAATATTTACCAAGTTAGTATTTATTTCCTTGTAACAATCACAGGAAATATCTTGGTGTCTTCTGTCTCAAATTAGGATGAAAGAAAGTTCAAAATGTAATAACTTTTTGTAGATTTGATCTTCTGGGACTTTGAGATGTTCTGCTTTGAAAAGTATGGTGGAATAAAAACATGCATAAGATATTAAAAATAAATTTTATTCATGTTTCTTTAAACAGACAGTAAGGGACTCTTCCTAGTCTCTGAGCTCCATTCATATCAGAATGCATTTATAAACTCATTAGAAAACATTCTGTGCCTGGTGAAAGTCCTTTGAATTCTTTACTGGAGACCCAGGTCACTCTAAATGTGATTACATGAAAATGCATAAGAGTACAGCATCACATCAACCTCACTTATTTGGTTTTGACTCAGAAACAGTAAATTAGTATTCGTGATAGACTCTCCTGACAAATAGGGTTATTATCAACACATGCTGTAAACATAAATCAGGTGGATATCAATAAATTGTATTTTTGTTCTAGTCTTGTTTACAGATATTCCTTTGGAATGCCAGATAAATACTCCAAACGCTTGCAGGAAGCTTGCCACTCATGTTATTAGTTTTCTCTGGCTTAGAGCACTGACACTGATCATTTTCTGACAATGTTTACCAGCAACAAAGTTGTCCTATTGATCAAACTTTCTTTCTTTTACACTCCTATATGTCCATGAATGCCTTACATCACTTTGCTTTCAGCCAAATAGAATTATAAACACAAAACACACAGCAAATGATATAAGTAACCATTAAGGTTACAGTTTGATGTTGTTGAATGAGAGCAACAGATCACTGCAGAAATTTGAGAGAACCAGTACTTTTATATTTCAGAAGAAAAAATTAAAAGAAAAGAAAATGAACCAACTACCCAAAACATTTTTAGTTAAAGTTTGTCTGTTATGGGCCCCTGGAGTTTGGATTGCTCAGTTTTAGGAGGGTGCATTCTGCCAGCCTCCGCATGCTGACTCACACTGTAGTCGTAGGGCATAATTATCACAGTGAATTATATCTGCAGAGAAATGCTTTTTTTTTTTTTTTTTTTTTTTTTTTTTTTTTTTTTTTTTTTTTTTTGTCTGCAGTGCAAATAGGACAAAGAGTGAAAAGCAGAATCTGTCCCAGAGTGATTTGCAAAGCCTCAGATTGATTTCTTTGAAAGAGCCGCATCAGTCAGTTTGTGAAAAGCATGTGTCTAAAACTGCACTCTCAGCTGGCTTGGGGTTTTTCCTTCCATTATACTGACAACATTAAAGACTTTTATACTCCATGATCATTCATTCCACTTTCTTTGCAAATCATGCATTTATCACCTTGCCTTGGGATAGACTTCATCTAAGGCTATATTTAAAGAAATCTTATTTTTTACCATACAGTAAAATAAGAGGTTTGGATCTCCAGAATGGATTCCTGATTTCTGGAATATGTAGTTCTTTGGATAGTTTCTGCTTTCTTTTACTTTTTCTTCCTGTTTAAAGAAAAATTTAATTTTTGGGGAAGAAAATTTTTGCCAGGCTAGCTACTGAAGGGCACTTAACTCTGCAAGTGTCTTCGTTTTTTGGTTTGGTTTTTTTTGTCTTATTTTTCTGTGATTCATGGGACATATGCTGACAAGTAAGAGACCTTGCAAAGATACCATAAATACTGTTAGTTTAATTTTAAATCTTATTTTTCCCAGATTTTTTTTTTCTTACACACAAATGTCTGTTTTTAGGGACTATTATTTATGACTTTCACACCATTTGCAAACATCCCGGTGGAGGAAAGCCTGAAATAACATTTCTATCTAATCACTTTAGAAATTTTTTCATACAACAGGTACAGTTTTGTGAATTTGGACTTCAACCTGAAGTAGTCTAATGAGAAATCAATCTGCTTTGTATCTAATTTAAACTACTACTCAATCAATTTGGGAAAAAAAACAGACTCACAGAATTTTTAGGATTGAAATGGGCTTTTGGAGATCATCCTGCCCAAGACCCTTCCAAGGCACCTACAAAAACCCTCCAGGTGGGTTTGGAATGTCTGCAGAGAGGTAGACTCCATGACTCCCTGGGAAGCCTGTTCCAGCACTCTGCCACCCTCAACAAAAAGAAGTTCTTCCTTGTTTGTGGTGAAACTTGTTGTGGTTTAGTTCATGGCCAGTGCTCCTTGTCCTGTCACTGGGGACCACTGAAAAGAGTTTGGCACCATCCTCTTGGCACCTGCCTTTGACATACTTTGACATGCATTAATGAGATCCCCTCTTGCTTTTCTCTTGATTGAACAGGCCCAGCTCCCAGAGTGTCTTCTCATACGGGAGATGCCCCCAACCCCACATCATCTTTGTGGCCTCTGCTGGACCCTCTCCAGTAGCTCCGTCTTTCTTGCACTGAGGAGAAATAAATTGAAAACAATACTCCAAATGAGACCTCACTATGTTCAAGTAGAAAAGATGTCCATATGCAAATTTATTTTTTCATTGATTAATTGATAGAGAGATAGATACATAGATAAGCATACAGAGAGAGAGGCCTAATTTTTTCTCTCTTCTTCACCTTAAAAAAACTATAATTAAAAGAATTCTAATGCTATATATCCATTAAATATGACACTGCCTGTCTCTGGAGCAGAAAGGGAAAGGTAAACTGGAGCATTAAATAAGGAGGAGTTAGGAACACAGTTCATTGGGATTTATATTAAGAGGATACAAAAATGAGTCAATATTATACTGTATAAATATGATGATATTTCAGCAAAAAAAAAAGCAGCCTCAACAAAACAACTCCTTTTAAGCTTCAGAACTTTGTGCTGCCTCTGACCTGAGAGAGGTCCAAACCCAGAGCTTCTATTTGAAATATTGAGAAATACAAGTAAATAAATACGTGGAGGTCAGCATTCATTTTGCAAAACTGTTAACGGACTGTTTACTGTAATGTCTGAGACAGCAATATGTTATGAAGCTTGAAATGTCTCAGAATATATTTCTGACTGGACTGCTCTTTCTGATAGGAAATCTGCTTGGCCTTCCCTTTACTATGCTTAGTCTGTGGCTCTGATTTTTTATCAAGCAGTTTGACTACAGATGGAAACAGTTCCTAAGTGCTTATGTGCTGCACTTTTAAGGAAAATGGGGTTGAATTGTCCCTTTGGGGCACAGTAATACTCTTTCCCTGCTACTTAATATGTGAGATGAGCTTTTATCTAGCTCTCACTTTTCCAAGCACAAGATTTGGAGATGTGGTTATATCAAAACTTCTTTCTGAGTTCTGTATCATTTTCAGGGCATCACTCATCTCCTGGCTTTCTTCTAAATCTGTAATATATTTATAACATTTCAGAGAATCATATTCTTTCTGTTTAGTGCCAGTGCTAGGTTGGAGGACTTGGGTAAGAGAAAAGTCATGCAGAACCCACTAGAAAGAGAATTTCAGCAATACCTAGCTTCCAGGAATGGCTGTCACAGAATCTTTCAGGTGATCCCACTGGGAAGCTGAGAAAATTAGGAATCACAGAGTATCTACATTGGCCCTATTGAGCTCAAGACCAATGTCTCATTTTTCGACTCCTCCATCCATACTCCATCTGCTACCAGATCCATAATTGTTATACCCGAGTCCAATCTCACAACACATCTGGACTCACTAAAAAACCCACAGATTCAGCACTGTGTCCCTACAGCACTCCCAGCCCTGGGAACACAGTGCAGGGACACCACAGGGACCACTGCTCAGAGCCAGAGCATTTTCATTTTGAATGACATTAGTTCTCAGACCACCACAGATTTAGGCATGTATAATAGAGCCCCTGCTCTGAGCCAGGACACAGATCAGTGCAAAGATGCTTTAGAGTGGGTCTGTGCAAATAGGAGAGGCACAGAGCAAGGTGGGATGAGGGTGGAGCCTCCTTACTCAGGGTGTTGTCACATTTGAGTCTCTCTTCAATACACTGCAGCTACACATTGGGCTTCTTTCTTGAGCAGTCCAGTCTAGATTTAACTGCAGAATACACCAAAGGCACCTACTTATAAAATTATACTGGGTTTGTGTGGCAAAATTTTAGCAGTGAACTACAGGGATGACTTCTCTGCCAAAGGCTTCCTTCACATCCGATGGAGCCAAAGACAGACCTCCAAAATGGACCTGCCAATGGTCAGGGTTGAGTCCATCAGTGATGGTGGTAGCATCTCAGGGATAATATATTTAAGAAGGAGGGGGGTGGGGGGTGGAAAGAAACCCACCCTGTGCAACTCCAACAAAAGTCAGAAGAAAGGAGCGATAATATGTGAGAGCAACAACTCTGTAGACTCATAGGTCAGTGAAGGAGGAGCGGGAGGTGCTCCAGGCCCCAGAGCAGATTCCCCCACAAGCCTTGGTGAAAACCATGGTGCAGCAGCTGTGCCCCTGCAGCCCCTGGATGTCCACGGAGGAAAAGAAATCCACCTGCAGCCCATGGAGGATGCCAGACTGGAGCAAATGGATGACTGAAGAAGTTTGTGACCCTGTGAGAAGCCTGTGCTGGAAGAGGCTCCTGGCAGGATCTGTGGCTCTGTGAGGGACTCAAGCTGGAGCAGACTGTTCCTGAAAGACTACATTCCATGGAAGGGATTCATATTGGAATAGGGAAAGAATGTGAGGAGTCCTCTCACTGAGGGGGAAAGAGCAGCAGAGGCAATGTGTACTGTACTGGTTACAGCCCCTATTGCCCATCCTCTTTTCAGATTTTTTTTTATTTCTCCTTATTTTAATCTGTTTTAATAAACTACTTCCCCCAAGTCTAGTTTGTTTGCTCATGATGGTCACTGCTGAGTGATCTCTCCTGCTCCTATCTCAACCCACAAGCCTTTCATTATATTTTCTTTTTCCTGTCCCCACAGGCAGTGACAGTGACAAAGAGGCTTTGGAGGGAACCTGGCATGCAGTCAGGGTCACCCCATCACAAAAATATAATCATAAATCATAGTGTTCATATTAGCAGTATTTTAACACCAGCCTCCCAATTTTATTGGAGCTACTACACGACTTAAAAAGCATCTGCCCTGGACAAGGAGTGGCAGGAGAGTGCAGGAGCAGCCCCACCTGGAGAGGGTGAGAGCAGCCTGTGTCTGCTCGGCTCAGGGCGCTGATGAGCCGATTGTCTCTGATCAGGGGATTAAGCTAAGCTCTGCTGGTGTGCGTTTGACTTGTTTGATTCAGTGTTCTGACAAATCCCTTGATTTCTATGAGCTGGCATCCAAAAGAAAAAGATTTTTAGTTACATTTTACCTCTT
Organism: Cettia cetti; assembly: GCA_013401135.1. Taxonomy (NCBI): domain Eukaryota; kingdom Metazoa; phylum Chordata; class Aves; order Passeriformes; family Sylviidae; genus Cettia; species Cettia cetti. Next base: position 18,678 of record VZUI01053589.1, read on the forward strand.
CACTTCATGTGTGGAGAAGTTCTTGCGACTTCATACCTAAATGGTGGGAGTTGCACTGTGAGTTAGCATATTTTGAGAGAAATATTAAACAGGAGAATTCCTAAACTATAAGCTTTTCTTTTTCCTAATTATTATTACAAGTGCAGTTCCTGAAATTTTAATTATTTGTACTGGTTCCTATTTCCTTAGTTAGTGCACTGTATTTTATTAAATAATGAAATCAAGGTTTATGTTTCCTCAATACTGACATTCAGCTATTTAATCTTTGCAGAGAAGTGGAAAAGAGACTACTGTTTTTCATGTTAATTGTAATGTAGGAGGATTAACTAAATGCATATTGGTTTCCATTTTTACCTCCTTTTTTTAAAATGTTTTGTTAAATATTGGAATCTCTTCATAGGGCTTAGTGAATATTTTGGTGAACTATTTATCCACTAAAACTGCTGCTTTGTTTTAACTGACCCTCTTCACAGGAAATTCAGCAATTGATTTGAATCTGAAATTGGGGACTATATTAATATTTATAATTACTCTAATATTAGCAAAGAAACACAGAAATATTGATCTGGAAGAGGTCTTGTGTGTTCCTATGTCCCTCCAGACTGCATTTGCTGTTTGACGCTAACATTATTTAGAGATATCTATCTTACTCATTTGCTAAAAACAGATTTCAAAATATTCCTTAGAGTCTCCTAAAAGATATGTTCTGATTGGAAAATGGCAAAAGCCAGAAAGCAACACAGAGCTATACAGAGAAAATTGCCAGTGTCTCTCTTCCTTGCCAAAACAACAGTCTTGGTGTTTATTTCTGGATGGTCTTGGGAAGACCAAATACTAACCTACTTGGAAAAAAATAGAGCCTTAGCAGTTGGCCAAAAAGGAAGTAAAATCTAATGGAATGGGGTCTAATGGAAAAATTTCTTCTGAATCCAGTTCTAACAAGCACATTAACTTAATATATCTGAGCAACTTGAGTCAATCAGACACCCAACAAATTATCAACATCAGGTGTATCACCATAGTCCAGAAAATGTGAATTTTTCAATTACTTATTTGAATGGTTCACAACAGGTGTAAAATATCCCACCACATTTATTTTATGGAGGATGCTTAAAATTTTTTTTCAGGAGGTGTGCCAGGAGGGTTTTTTACTCAGCCTACTGTTTGTCCAAAATATAAGCAAAATAAATCCACCAGCTGCTTACATTGATCTCTGAAAGGGTTAATATTTACACAGGAATAGGCAGAGTTTCTACTGTGAGCATTGTAAATTGGAGACTCGTACTAGTATTTTTCCCTTTAAAAGTCATCTCCTTGATCCAAAACTCTAAGAATACCAGTGTTAGCAAAACTCTAAGTACCAGTGTTAGCAAAAATGCAGAGCCACTGTGAGGTACATACTGGCTCTTAACTGGCTGTCCTTCATTCAGTCCTTCTGTTCCACTTGGACAATGATCATGACAAAAGTCAGAAATCTGATAGGAGGGATATTTCCTGAGCCAGCTGAAATTTTTCATATTTTCAAGTAATAGGATCATTAAAGATGATATTCAAGGATATGGAGAGGTAAGGTTTAGGGAGAGGAAGGATCTTTTATTAACTCAACTTCATGGTTTCAAAACCAGAGATGCTTCAGGCATACAAACCTTTTTCTTGTGTCCTGGAAACTGGTCTCTTTTTATAACTGTATCAGCTAGTTTAATAAAAGATATTGCTTCTCCTTCTTTCAGATTTTAAGACACATTAAAGCAAGTGAGTTCTGCCCTGCTATGAGCATTTCACAGAATTTTTTTATTTCAAAGCAATAGTCAGCAAAATGCTCTAACTTCAGCAATTGATATAGACACACAAAAAATGTTGACTTTACATTCCTTTATATCTTTAGACTCCACATTCCTGCTTTATCCTCTTCATGCCTGCTTTCATCCTTCTCTTCTGCTGCTTTTACAAAGTAGAAATACTAATTGCATGATCCCTCCATCTATTGATACAGATTAAACCCAGCGGTGGTAAGTCTAGTGAACTCAGTGGGATCTTTCTTAACAATTTCTGCAAATTAAATAATTCTTGTTCCTGTACATGATATCAGTAGTTGCACTTCACATACATTTACTTATTTCTGTGTTTTTATTTAGCCATACTTCAAATATATATTTTTACAGCTACCCTCAGAAATATTTTAAAGTGCCACATAAAAAAGGCCTGAAAATTACCAGTGGGAGAAATGTCATGAGCCATCATGCTCAATTTCTTTCTGAAGTAATAATAATTCCATAATACTTTTCCTTTCTCCTTAACCTATGTTCTGTTATTTCTCTCCAACTCATTGTACTATTCCTGTCCCATGATTCTCACTTGTCCTAATTATATTTATTACTTATAGCTAGAGAATAATTATGAGTCAAGTATGTGGGAAAATTTTAATTAATGTTAATTTTACATTTAGATTTTTTTCTGTGTACACATATATAAATAATTATATGCAGTTCTGGAGTTACAGAAGTTTTTTAACCCAAAAGCAAAAATACCTAAAGTCCCAGTCTGGGATTAAAGCATCAGCTTGGACATCTGGAAAGTGAACATTGTACCATATAAAAATTGACAATTCAGCATATCACTGGGAAGAACAGACAAGAGAAAATTCAGTGGTCTCATCTATCCCAGAAGCTATGCACTTGGTTTTATAGTGTTTAAATAGGAATTTCTAAAAAAGCAACTCAAATGTTCTCCTTTTGGGAGCTCCTCTTATTGCAGATGATAAACTGAGGTGCTTTTCTTTCCCACAGGAGTCTCCCTTGTCTGTGTCCCTGCCTCAACATGCACTGTCCATTACAGAGCCAATGACTCCCCAGCTGCACTGGGAACAGAAGTGAGGCTCCTCTACCTCACGGCACAGGAGCTTTGACCCTCTGCAGGGTGTCTCTTGGTGCCTCCATGCCTCAGGCTTTTCTTTTCTTAGATGGTATCCAATGACAAAAGGTAAGATTCATGCGACCAGATGTCAGAACCCACTATGGGAGAGTTATTTAGACTTTATGATCACCAGAAAGAAAAAGACACTTAGAGGGTGAAATTAATTTTAATCTAATACTGGGGTTTGATAGGGAATCTGATGAATTTCATCCTAAAAGTGCCATTTTCTCACCACTGCCTACAGCAGACACTTGGTTTGGCTGTCTTGTAGACAGGTGTCTTCAACCTAACCACATACCTGGAGACAGAGAGGGATGGTACACCTCAAATGTACTGGGTCAGGGAATATTTCCATTAATGTTCTGGAAGTCACACTTCAATTTTACCTAAGCAGTATTTTAAACTCATAAGTGCTCTGTTTGTTCTGGTTCTAGCTAACTAACCTCTTTATACACTTCTGAAAATCTGTGCAGGTGCCTGTTCTCACCTTTGAAAATTTGGTTCTTAAGACTTTAAGTCCAATTTTAAATTGTTTCTAAATTCCCAAGTTTCTACTGAAAAGGTTAGTCCTACGACTTCCATTTATATAACATTATTTTGCAGATAAATTACTAAGTGCTCCAAGCTTGTCTTGTACAAATGACTTCATCTACTCCCAAATAATATGGGCACATATAAATGTGAAAGCTTATTAACTCTCAATTATGCTTAACAGCACTCTTTCGGCTTCTCTTTCTCAAAAAAATGTTTGTTTGCACTAAAATCTTTCTTTGGAAAGACTTTGAAACCTTTATTACAACTGAAATTAAATTAATCAATCTATATTTAAAACAAGAGTAGCCAAAGTGAATAAAAATGCACTACTGTAAAATTTTCTGCAGTATTCTAAAAAAAAAAATTTGTTGACTTTCTAAGATTGGATAATATACGGCAAATAAAAGGGCACAAGTTTATTCTGGTCTTCACTTTTCTAATTTTAGAATAATGTCATTCAATTTTGGAAAATTTTTAATAGACCTGACTTTTAAATTGCTTTTCTATAATTCTAACCAGCAAAGAGATTTTCCAAGGTTACTCGGGGCCTCATCCAACCTGATCATGAACCCTTCCAGGGATGGGAAGTCCGCAACATGTTTAGGCAACATTTACTCGAAGCTGAATAAAATTATTCACTATTAAAAGTAATTATTTTATTACAATGCTAAATAAATAAATATATGCATTAAACAGAAGATTTAAGAACACCTTTCAAATAAAAAAAAAAAATCTTGTAGAATTGCACAGTTGATAAAATTTCATTATTTTGGCCTGAAGGAATTGTTCCTATCACAGGAACAATTTCTGTAGTCTGGTTTTGTCATTGCGAAAATACTACATCTCAGGAAAATTGGAAATTTCCTTCTTTTTTTCCCTCCTGCTCCTAGACTGCAGTAACTTACTCCCAGGGTGTGCTAACAACCTCATTTCCATTACAGTGACACAGAAGTGGATGAGGCGGCATTGAGGGAGGTGACACTGAGCTGCTGTGGGGCTCAGAGGTAACAGGAGCTGTGGGGTTAGAGTGCCAGGAAAAGCATCAGAGAGGTGCTGAGGGAGAAGTATCACCACAGATTAGAAACATCATGCACAAGGCTGGCTGTGTCTCAGCATTACTGCTGGGACAGGGCAGAAAAGGCTGTGGCAGCAACTGGGTGTACTGATAGTCCTGTAGTGCTGACCACAGGAGCTGAACCACAAAGTCAGAAATTTTTTAATTGTCCCTGATTGTAACTCCCATCGATCAGTAGCAGAAATATCATAAGAACCTGTGTGTATTTTCTGCTTGCATATGAAAATAATGTATTTATCCTATTCCATTAATGTATTTTAATAAGCATTGCTTTGGGACACTATGCCTGCCAATTTATGTTTATGAGACTGTCAACAGAATTTACATGCCTAAGAAAATATGATACAACATTGCCAAAGCAGGGACTGCCTGTCAAATGAGGTTGTCATGGAGAAATGAGACATGGGAAAGCTCATACAAAAAGTGGTACACAGAGAATGCCAGGGATTTTTTATTCCCCCTGTTGAGCTCAATAAATATTTATTTCTGTAAGGGAAGGGGTAAGAAAATAATGAAATTATGAGCCATATTGTGCAGTCATTTCTATTTAGGAAAACTTTTTATTGAAACTGGCCCAATACAAAACTGTACCAGTAAGTAAAGTTCTTGCATTCTGTATTGTGCATTTAGAAACAATTTTTTACAGTTAAATTTTTGCCAGGCAGCCCCCTGTCCTGCCTTGCAAATGAACAAGTCAACACTGAAGGTCATTTCTGGCGTGTGCCTTTGGACTGGCTTGTTGCTGACCACTGGAGTGGCTCTCAGGAGTCTTTGGGAGCTGATATTAATTAGACAGCTCCAGACAGCACTCAGCACTCAGACTGGTGCTAAAGCAGCTCGAGAATTTGAAGGTATTTAATGACCTTTTTGAACTTCTGCTCATATCAGTACTGAACAATTTGGGATTTCAGAGAAAAATACAAAGACAAGTTCTTATCCAGCCTGACAAAGCAGGCAATTCGGTCTCTACGAGATACTGGCAGTGACACCAACTTGACACATGTCAAGGAGATAAGAGGTAGCCAAGTGCTCTGGAGTTGTTTCCCTTATCATTATTTTAATTACTCCAGGGAGAAGATTAGATGCTGCTTGTTATTTACACTTGATTCATAAAATGGTGATTATATAATGAGGGAAAACATTGAGGGGAATATCTCTTCAATTTTCAAACTCTCTGGGTAGAACTAATTCTCCCTGACTTCAGCTCACTGAAAAATTATTATTGAAATCTAAGCAACTGATCTAGGCTTCCTAAACAGACATATAGTCTCCTTGAGACCATGATTCATCGCCTTATAAATTAGGTGAAATGATTTCTTCCTTGAACACTCTTCTTTCCTCCAGTGGCACTAAAGGTAGCCTAGAGAGGTCTGGAATTTATAAGAATGAATCTCTGAATATTATAGGCCACCCTGAGCTGACACCCAGGATGTGGCCATGGACTTACACTCTGAGGTGATATTTGCCACTGATGTTTGTGTCTTAGCCTGCTTTGGCTCCAAAGACATCCAAGACCTCTCTCAAGCTTTTTTCTTTGGTATCAAGGACAACTTCAAATTTCTGATGGCTTCTATGGGGAACTTTGAACAAGCAGCAAAAACAGCTGAATCAATTACAGTGTGACATTCATCTGGACCATCCATGAATAATTAGCATTCATTCTTTGTGGAGTTCCAAAGCTAAACCTGTTTCCAGGTGCACTCCAAACACCATTGAGTATTTTGGTATCCAGCCCAACTACCAGATACGAAGCATTCAGTTTGTTAATTGGATACATGTACGTTTCCCTTCACCTACTCCTGCACAGGGATTCCAAGTGAAATTTGATGTCCCTTCCAACCCAAACTATTGTATTATTCCATAAAGCTGATGTGTGCAGAGTGATAAAAAATATGTAACGTTTTTAGTCTGGGTAAATTCTTATTTTGCATTATTTTGAAGTTGAACAAACTCCTGAGTATGAATCTATGCATTTTTCTTCAGAGTTAATTGCATTAAATATCTGACCAACAAGTTATTGTGAACTGTAAGAAATATAGAGCATATCATCCTGCGCTGTATAACTTTCACAAGATGTAATGGTATACTAGCATATTATAAATACACTAGAATAATTTATTTATTATATTCCATTAGTGTATTTTAACAAGCATTGCTGTGGGACAGTATGCTTGCCAATTTATGTTTATGAGACTGTCAAGATAATTTACATGCCTATGAAAATAAACAACATTGCCAGTGCAGGGCCTGCTTGTCAAATAATCTTGTCAGGAAAAAATGAAACACTACCAAGCTGAAGAGTAAAGCATATTCATTATTGTTGGCTACACAGATTCTAGGTGACACAATGAAATACATTTATGCCATTTTTCATGTATCATATGAATAAAAAAATGAGGGAGAGGGTTACTTCAGGCAGCCATATGTTGTACTGTACAAAACAGATTTAACACTCTATCACATTTTTTTTCCTTCAAAATAATAAAAATAATATTAAAAAGGTAGAAAAACCTGAGCCCCAGTAACTTTAGTGGGCAAAATAAAATGCATTATTCATCTGGGAAACTAAAAATGCTACACAAAATCATGACTACTTCACAATGGTTAAGCTGAAATAAAATAGCTGCAGAGCTGTCTAGGGCTGAAAAAAATTACTGGGAAGAGTTCATTCAGGAGTTCTGACTACATAATTATTGAGCTGCACTGACAAATTCTACACTTCCCTGCCAATTACACCTTCCAGGCCATGGCTTTTGGAATAATTTAAAGCAGTGAGATTTAGATTCTTGTTCTCATAATTCCCCATAGACAGCTAACTCTGCACTCCCTTCTTCAGGAGAAAAAAAACCCAAACTGTAAATGCACTCTCCTCCAAATTCTCCCTAACCATGGAACTGCCCTTGGAAACAGCCTCAGAGATGAAATGTATCCAAGAGGAAAAAAATGAGCTCAAATCATCCCAAAGTAGATAAATAAGTCTCTCACTAAAGTCTTCAGAATGATCACTGCTACCAGCAAGCAATGAGAATGACTTCAGAGAAAAATGGATAAAAGGCATACAAAGGGGGGGGGGGGGGGGGGGGGGGGGGGGGGCAGTGTTTATCAGAAAGACTGTAAAGGTATTCTCATTTATGTGGAGAGATTGCCTGTACACAGAGCAAGCAGCTTAGAGGTGAATAATCTCTGCAGTGCACGGCACAGAGCGTGGCAGCAGCTGATGCTATCGGCAGCAGCACCGAGACAGACAATGAGCACGGGGATGATGAATGAAGAACAGGGATAGGGCTGAGAATCACAGGAGGGATGATAATTCAGTACCAGTGAGATAAATTAGAGGGGTACAAGATGAAAGTTTGCTGGCTCAGATATGTATATGCACAGAGACTGAGGAGTAAGCCGGCTGCTGAAGGAGAGTGCTGCTCAAACAGGGCCACACTGAAAAAGGAAGATGTCCATGGATCTTCATTTACCTTTCCCATGAACAGGCACTGTAAACTGAATCACCAAGGCCCCAAAAATCTGGGACCAAGCAGGTTTGAACCTGCTGTTTTGGGCTGGCTTGGCCCCTCTGCTGCAGTCTCCATCTGAGCGTCTCTTACGTAGGGTCAGTTTTTGGCCAGCAAGTCATTCCCACAGTAGAAACCACACTACTATACTGTGCTTGTTGCAGCAGATTACACAAAAGACAGCAAAAATATGTTTTAAGGGTCATTCCAAGCTGAAATTTTGCTAGAGGTGATGTCATGCCAGAGGTCATTTTATAATGATGGTCTGATGGATCTGTCTCATACTGACTTCTAAGATGGCAGCTGCACTCTTTTGCTGACAGCTGTATTATACAGCTAATATTCAACTATAAACCTTGCCTCCAGAAGCAGATGGCAAGACAGACTTCAGTGGGACTAAACTGCCTTACTTTACAACTTTCTTGATAGAAGTCTAAAGCCTATCAAGTAATAGGTTGGATTTTAGACAGATTTTTATAGGTTTGTATGAGCAGAGTAAGTCACAGGTTAGAAAAACAAATCAAAAATGTCTATTATTATTATTGATTGTTAAAGTTTGTTAGATCCCAAGTGCAAAAATTTGGATTGACTGATTCAGTATTAAAAAGAATAGAATGAAGAAAGAAAACCCCCAAAAAGACGGTGTTGCTCTGTCACCCATCTCAGATTCCCAATGCCAAGCTTCAAAACATATTTGAGTGCAACTCTATCTTGGAAACACAAGTAAATGTCTCAAGATAGCAAAAACAAAATGTTCAGTAAAAAAAATACTAACCTGGAGTAGGGTTGAAATAATAGGAATGGAGCCAGGTACTCTGTGGAGGTGGTAAAACAGAAAATCACTGAATGTTTTAGGTTAAAAGGGATCTTTAAAGATAACGTGGTTCACCCCTTCCACCACGGACAGGAACATCCTCCACTAGACCAGGTTGCTCAAATCCTTATCCAACCTGACCTTGAAGACTTCCAAAGATGTAGAAGCCTCTCTGGAAAACTTTCTTCAGTGTCTCACCACCCTCACAGTAAAATAATTCTTCCTTATAGCCAATTTAAATCTACTGTCCTTCAATTTAAAACCCTTGCCCTTTCTCCTGTCACTAGAGGCCCTTGTAAAAAGTCTCCTTTCATTTTTCTTATAAGCCCCTTACTGAAAGTCAACGTGTTGTGTAGCAGCATAAGTAGAAGAGAGATAAATTGCAAAGAGAGGTGTGGTTAATGTGTGATTAATGGGGGAAATAATTTCACAAGAGAATTAGAGATAATTTAAGACAGTCAAAAGTAAGATTTGTCTGGAATCCTTCTCAGTACACATAAGTCCTGCCCCATAATAAACTCTGTCTCTCAGCACTGGACCTCTGGAGTAGGTGCTTCCAATCGTGTGGCAATTTCTGATTTGAGCTGTTATCTATAAGAAATTGGATCTAGCTTTATCTAGCTTTCTTCATAGCATTCTATCACATTCCCACACATGGTTGATTTAATTAACACTTTTCTGCATCTCTTTCCCCTCCATCAAAGCTTTCATCTATTTATTTATATTTCCCCCCAGATTGTTGACTTTTGAGTTCTGTGAAATATTTTTAGGTGCATTGCATCTAATGTAAAAGAATCACAAATCAATCTGCCTTTAACTCTTCAGGTGCCTATATACTCTATTTAATGGCCATTTATGCTGCTGTGTAATACATCTTCATAGTGTTGGCTTAATCATGAATGACAAGTGTTGAAAATATAATAAAAACAGGGACACATTAATCCATTTTGTATGAAAATGTGAAAAGGTAATCAGATTCTGAATGGCTGAAAATATACTGGCTGAGATTTCTTTTTCCATTCAGGATTCTCACCAGAGATTCTGATTAGAAATATTTCAGTACAAAACTGCCTTAAAATATTATGATTGTGCCAAAAATGCACTGAGGAAGTTTTATAAAATTAGAGATGAATCTCAATCAGTAATATGATGACCCCAGAGCTTCTAATATACTTTAAATATTCAGGGAAGTCTGTATTCCTTTTCTTTTTACAGAATCTTATACACCTTGCCCATGGGTAGAAAAGCAGGGTGTATCATTATCATTTCTGTTTCTGAATATCCAGAGCTAATTAAATAATTATTGTTAATAATTATTCCAATCTCCACAGGAAGCTAAGGATACATTAGTACAAAAATCTGTATAATGAAATATCATCTTGGGGTTTTTTTCCCCTGCAAAAACAAGAAATAAGAGGAAAACTTGCATTCTGTTCAACAGACATTCTTGCAGCATGTTCTTCCTCATCCATCACTGTGTAATATGTATTTCCCATGCTCTAGAGAATCTATGCTGCCTGACATAATGCAATGAAGTTTTTTGGTGTTTTTTTCTTTTTAGGAAAAAGAAGAAATTCTTTGCATCTTACTTTTTCTCATCACCCTACTTGGAGTCTAAAGTTGTAGCATTGAGATGATTTAATTATTCTAGCTGGCTTCTTCAAACAACTGTCTAGCCTAGGCTACAATCCAGTCATCTGTAATACTTTCAGATTCACTTCATTATGTTTGGGAGCTCAAACACTGGCACATAAATCCATTGTGTGGCAGCATCCAAAAATAATCTTCCCACTGGTAAATATTCTGGTTCCACAGCTATTTCCCATTCTGTGTGAAAGAAACATATCCCAGACCAAAGTAAAATTACAAAATGAAAGACCTTCTAAATTGTGATCATTCCCTGTTAAGCTTCTAAATTAAACCTACAGAACTCCTGATGAAACTGAAAATATTTCTTTAGTTGTTTAACTTTTAACAATTGTATTTCAATGTCATCTTAACTCCTGAGCAAGAGAAGATGATCTGCACCACTGAAAATGTAGCTACTTATAATGCAGTATCACTGGTACAGTTTGGCAGTGTGGCATATTTACCTCTTTGTGCTTTTTTTCAGTTTGAAGTATTTTAGCTGCAAAACATCAGTCAGATTTTCAGATGCTTTGCAGAGTTTATTATACAGCCTCAAGAGCTGATGGCTCTAGACATCCTGCCTGGGAATTACAGTGATTTAATCAGCAATCTTACAGTTTCATCATTATTTCCAAAATAACTGAAGGAGTTCAGCACACATCATAGATACTTTTCTTCCTGCAGAAAACCTAGTAAAGGATAATATCTTTTCAGCATGACAAAAAAAATACATTTTCAACATATAAGCAAAATGCATTTCTAAACGTGGAGTGGAAAGGTAAATGATTAGAACATTTCCCACAAGCCCGTGCAAATTATATAAAACCAAAAATTGGTTCTGTCAATCATTTTTCATTTAACACTTTCAATTAACTTGAAATACTGTAGGATGCCACTTTAAATTATCTAGTTAATAGAGTAGGAAAGGGAAGGATTGGCTTCCTGCTGTGGCTAAGCCAGTCCAAAACCAAAGTGGATTCAGCTCTACCTGCAGAGCTCCTGTGTAATCTAAAGCTGTTCACCTTGCAGAAAAGCCACAAAGGAAGGGTGATGGTGGATCACCTCCTACCGAGATGGGTCATGGCCTTGCTTCTGTGGGTTTTTCCAAGTAGTTCTTGTGCTATTAGTAGCTTCCTATGGTAAACAGAATGGAATCCATTTCAATATTTGCTGGCACCATACAAAATAATATTTTATCTAAACTACAATTCTGTTTTAACATATATCTTGTTTCTTGTTAACCAATGGTTTAATGAATAGCACTGAGACCATGTTCATATTTGTGAACTACAGTAATGGCATTTCAGGAGTAACAGAGATGAGAAGAGAATTAATTTATTTTTCACAATGATTGTTTATACAAGGTCTCTGTGAGTCACAAAATAGGTTATAAATGAGAGAGCACTGGAACAGCACCTCCTGAGCTCTACTTTGTAAAGAAACTTTAAATAGAAATGAAAATGTCACATTCATGCACAGTGAATTTTATTCTTTTCCCCTTTAATTCTGAAGAAAAACTCAGCTTTATTATAAGGGTTAGCACAGGCTATCATATGTTGGTAAAACCTTAGATAAATGCCGAAAAAATTTTCTAAAATTATTTTTGACTCACCAAACCTTTTACAATCTATGTGATAATTTTGTTGCTCTTTAGAAAGACTGAAAGACAGTACATGCAGTTCTGCCGAGTTCGAGGCTATTTCAAAACAGATAATACAAAGGGTCCAGGTCGAGAGAGATCCTTCCCTAGTAGTTCATAGGGATGCTCAGGACAATAGGAGCCACCAGTGTGTCAGAGTGCTTTGAACACTGTGGTATCATAAGAATATCCAGGTACAGGGTGAGAGGCATCATTTTGAATCTCTATTTAGTAGGGCTGAATAATTCTCCTGTGAATGTGTTTTATATGTCTTGTGAATCAGGACATAGGCTCTTCCCACATGAAAAGCTCAGGCTTGCCATGTGTATAGCAGCTCTATACCTGAGTTTATGTATGTGTCAGTAGGTACAGAAATGACTTGGCTTTGGCCATACAAGACATGAGTCACCTAAGCCTTAAAATACTACTTTTTTTTCCTGTGGAGAGCAATGAATAGGGGTGGCACACAAACCATTTAGTCATTTTCACATGTATAATATAGGCTCATAAAATAGACTGAGAACTGTAGCAAGTTAGTCTCTAGTCCTAAAGTGAGGCATGATTCTTGATTATATAAATACACTCCATCCAGTGTATGGATGGAGTGTATTTATGGAAAATAGACTAAAGTTGACCTTTAGTCACTCTTCCTTGCACTTTAAAGTGCTTTCTTCTTTGCAATCGGTTGGTAAGAGGCAGTTTTGGTGGAAGATTCATTATTAAAAACAAGGGTCTGCTTGAGTTTGTTCTCTGGCTTTTCTTAATAAGGAAGTTGAGTAGGGACTTCCGTAAATGATCTGTTTCATCTCGAGACAGACACCTAAAATGGCACATGAAACTTACCCAAGTGAGGCTGTTTTATCTCCATTATCACAGGGACCATGGTGATTAATATACATGCAAGCATCTACAGAGAAACCTAAATTTAAGGAGAAAGAAGCTCATTCTGTACACAACTGAGGTGATAATTTATATATAATATCCCAATAAAGGAAGACAAAAGTAGATACTTAGCCTGAGTGAGTGAAGTCCCTTTCAGTATAACTAAACTTGCTGTAAACAGGCAGTGATTCAAGGCAGCTTATGAAACCTGCTCCACAAGGACATTGTTATCAGCGTTTAAAAGTATAGATGCATAGATAGGCACCCAGATGGGCTAGGACACGTCTCCTGCTGCAATGTTATCATATTGTGTGCAATATTTATATCATATATCACCTGCAAGCAGATTCTGAGGAAGCAAAAAGCAAGGCTTCAAGTATTACTTCTCTAGACTCTGCTGTTCATGTTTCTTCTGTGGTTCCTTTAGAGAGAATAGATAGGGGGAAAAAAACCCAAACTAATATATTTTGACTAGTAATAAACAGGAAAGAAAAAGAGGGTTGTGAGTCTGGCTATTTCATCTGGGATTATCTGATAGGTGGGATTTTCCAAAATAATGTTGAGGTTACTGTGGTATATTCCCAACCTGGAATTTTCTATATCTAGCCCAACAATTTCTATAGATAAATATAATTTCTCTAACTTTAATTGTTCTCTCTATAAAGCCCCATCCCAGTTGTCAGTCCAGGTGAGTAGAATCTAGTCAATACCAATTCATATGTCTGATACCATAGAAGATTACAAAAAGCACTGTAGGCTTATTGTTAAACAACTGAATAAACCTACCAGCATGAGTGTCTGCCTTCAGATTAAGTCATTGAGATGTTGGTAACAAAATGACAGCTGGCTGTTTAAGATTGAGATGCCATAACCCTTGATTCACCTGCCAAAACACATGCCTCTAAGTGCCATTTGTGATATCTTCTGCCATGTATGGCCCAGTTCTATATAAAGCTCATAGATTTGGCACAGGAATTAAAGGGGGACTACAGTCACCTGCACTGGCATGAAGACCAGCAGAGACAGCCCAGAACATCTTCCATGGTACCAAATACTTACCTCCAGGTAACCAAATCAAGCCCTAAGTAAGTCAATGTCAAGTTGAACATGAGCCAGCAGTGCCCTGGCAGCCAGTAGGGCCAACCCTGTCCTGGGGACACCAGGCACAGCATGGCCAGCCAGGCAAGGGAGGGGATTGTCCTGCTCTGCTCTGCTCTGGGGCAGCCTCACCTCGAGTGCTGGGGGCAGTTCTGGGCACCACAATATAAAAGAGAAATTAAACTATTAGAGAACACCCAAAGGATGGTAACAGAGATGGTGAAGGGCCTTGAGGGGAAGCTGTTGGAGGAGTGGCTGGGGTCACTTGGTCTGTTCAGCCTGGAGGAGACTGAGGGGAGACCTCACTACAGTGACAACTTCCTTGTAAGAGGATAAGGAGGGGCAGGCACTGATCTCTGCTCTGTGGAAACCAGTGACAGGACCCAAGGGAATGGCCTGAAGTTGTGTCAGGGGAGGTTTACACTGGATATTAGAAAAAGGTTCTTCACCCCTGAAGGGGGTTGGGCACTGAACAGGCTCCCCAGGGCACTGGTCACAGCACCAGCCTGACAGAGTTCCAGAAGCTTTGGGAGTGATTCCTGGGACTTTCCTGTGCAGGGGGAGAAGCTGGGCTAGATGATCCTTGTGGGTGCCTTGTAACTCAGAATATTCTGTAATTCTGTGATATTTAGTGGAGTTGGAAGAATTATTCATACAGCCCCAGAATTCACTCATGGATGGTCCAATAGAGTACTTCCACCTTAGCTTTGGTTATATATATACAAAGTTATTGACAATTATGTTAACAGTTTTGTTTCATGGATAGCCATGTGTTAAGCAGGCTCTTGGCTACATACCATGGCTAATTGTGTAGTATAAGCTTCCATGGGTATGTTGACCAGAAGGGACTGAATTAGATAATAAATAAATAAGCAAACAAACAAATAAATAAACAAATAAAAAACGGCAGTTTGGTTGCTCGGGGTCTTCCAGTCTCTGACATTTTTATATATCAACTCAGCACACTGTACACAGCTTCATATTTTATAAGGCAACTGCCACCCTGGAGTCTGTATCAAGCTACCCACTCTTTAATTAAGTTACTGTAAAAACAAGCTAGAGAAAAATACAAAGTTTAAAATTGAGAGTAGAAATGTCAACAGTATTAAATTCAGTCAAATAGACAAAGCTGACTAGACAGAGCAAACCACTTTAAAATGATCCAGAAGTGATTAGCATTACTTTTGTCTGAATCAGGATCTGTTTTCTTTAAATCCACATCCTTAATCTGTACAGTATTTAGCTACACATGACAAAACAAGATGTCTTCTACTCTGCCTAAAGCTACTTGCCATCTTGAAAGCTTTTATAGAAAACACTGGAAAAGCATTAATGCTTATTTTCAAAATGTGTCACCTAGGTATTTCAGTATCAATAATTACATCTAATAAGTCAATAAATAGCATCTCTTCTAGATGATATCTAATTGTAGTATAAAATGTAAATTCTATTTCTGTTTACTCAAATCACTTAGGACTAGAGAGTTAAAGGGTTACATTAGTACCTCATTCTACAAATCATTTCACTGATTACTTGTAGATACATATTCCATGGAGTATGCTAATCAACATTGTTACTAAATCAGAGAAAATAGGATTAGAAGGAACTGAAAGGTCACTCAGTCCATTTTCTTGTCTCAAGCCATGCTCAACCATACTTAGAAAACTGATGAATGAAGGACATTTTACTCTCTGCAAAATCTATTTCAGCAATGTTTATTTTGATACTTGGAAAATGTATCCCTTATGTTTAAACTAATTTTCTTCTACTTCAGTTTAAGTCCATTGCTTCTTATTGAACAATACTTGTAGAGAAAGCTCATTTATCTCTTTTCTTCTACTTATTTGTTGAAGACAAGTTATCATCCCTCCTTTAAGGATTCTTTTTCTCCTAATAGAAGCAGTCTGAGTGCCTTCAATAGATCAAGATTTCTGACCAGACCCCAAGTGCATTAGAAGGTCTAAATTTCTCTGAGCAGCCTGATCAAGTCTCTGGCCCTTGGCCCAGGAGCACTATCAGTGTGGAGCCCAGTGCTTGCCAGGAATGGTGAGGGTGAGGGTGTGTCCTGTCCTGATCTGCTCACTTGACTTCCCAGTTGCACTCGGACATTTTGTATTTGTGTGATGCTCACCAAACTTGCACTGAGGAATGTGACTGCACAGACCTGACCCTGCTTGAGTGTTGTAGGACTGCACCCAGGTCTGCCAGGCCACCAGCCTATGTTTGATATTGTCATCACTGTTGCCCAACTTGGCTTCCCTTGTTCTGCTACTACTTTGTAGAAACATTTTATTTCCTTCCCATTAGAACTGTTTTGATTTTTTGGGTTTTCTTCATCTTTTTCTTTTTTTTCTGATTTGTAAAGATCATTTTGTATTCCAGTCCTTTCTTCAAATCTTAGTGCAGCCCTTCCTGGCTTGGTGCTGATTAGTAATTAAATAAGTATACACTTCATGCTTTTGAAATAATTAAAGGAAATATCGAGTGGTGGCAGACTGAAGACAGACCTTGTGAAATTCCACTTACAGCATCCTTCCAACTTGGCAGTGAACCTAATAGCTACTTTCCCCAGTATGATATCCTTCCCTTCCAGCCGTGCCATATTTCTTTAGCTTGTTTAAGAGAGACCTGCTGAAGTTTACTGTTCCTTTCCTCTTGTTTTTTCAGGAAAGCTCTTAACTTCTCACAGAAGGAAGCTGAAAATCTATGACATGATTTGCTCTTGGCTGTTCTTCATCTCCTTATAAACATGTACTAGCTGTATACATGTAGTTCAATTATTTATTCCAGTATTTTCACAGGAACTGAAGGTCAGCTGCTAGGTTACTTCTTACACCCATTAAAAATAGACAATACATTTTCGTTTTCTGGGCTTCTGAAGCACACTAGTCCTTATGAGTTCACAAAGTTGCTGACCCTGAGATTGTTTGAGTCAGTACCATAAAGTGATTTTTATCAAGCTCAGACAGTTCAAACTTATCTACCTGCTCTCTAATTGGCTCATGTCACTGCTCTTCTGGCCCGAGATTTTACCCCTCGTTGTTCACAGTGACGTAAAGAGCTGCCTGTTGAACACTGTTATTGTCAGTGAAGGCTGAAGCAGAAAATGCAGTAAATGCTTTGACTCTTCTTTGTATTGCCTGTCAATAGCTATCTCTGCTTGGTAAGCACCAGATCAACTCTTTGCTTGATCTCCTTCTTCCCTGGTAACATACTGCATTTACAGAGGATTCTTGTTTTCTTGACGTCTTTGCTAGAACATTTGCTACTTTTTTCCTTGTTAAATGTAAGTTTCTAAATCTGCTTTTAGCCACCTAATAGGAGCAGACTGCTTTTTCAAGGGTGCTAACTGGGTTATTTGAGTACCTGAAGATTCTGTTCAGGTGCTTAAATGCAGATTTACATCTCCAACTTTAAACTTTGAAGTCTGAAATTGCTGGCTTATCTAAAGAAGTATCATATCCATTTACCTTCTTTCACCAACAAAATAGGAGAGGAGGGGGAAAGACAAATACTACATCCAATTTAAAGACAAATACTATATCCAATTTAGCAGACCTTCAATCTTTTAAAATGTTGTTTGCTTAATTCATTTAAAAAGCATAAGCTCTTTCTTTTAATGCTTTTGTTAATTCTTCCAATAAAACATCAATCTCTTTGCCTTTCACACATGTAACAGTCAGAAGCTTGTTTCTTGATTTAAAATTAAAGCAATTACTTACAACATTATTTCCTTAATAGAAAAGCCTTAAAACTATCTCCCAATTTAGAGTGCCTTAGTGATTTCTATGAAGTGGTTATCAATGGTGCCTAGCTTCATTTCTACTTCAAAATAGAAGAATCTAGTTAATATTAACACATCCTACTCTTTCAGGCATTCTGAACAGCTTTAAATTATTTTCCCCCCTTTTAAATAGTGAGAGAAAGAATTATCTTATGCCTAGGGCTACAAACTAGGTTTCCAACAAAAGTAGCTCCACATGGCTCCTGTTCATGACCACATCATGACCAGAAAAGATCATCTTCTGGCTTGTCCACACAAATTTCTCTAAGCTGCCTAAATGCAAGAGTACTCTGTTAGAAGAGTTAATTAAGAAAATTACTGAGTCCACAGATTGCAAACTCCATTGTGCATACGCTATCTTATCCATCTGTGAAGACATATCTGATTTGCTTTATGGGTAGAGTTTTTCATATGTATCAGAGTAGTAACAGACTTAATGACAATGCCTTATCTAAGCTTTTTATATTACTTATACAAGGAAATCTTTTCAGGATTTTTGTACCTTTGATGGTTATACATAACTTGTTTCCCTGGATTCAACTTTTCCCATTGACAGATAATGCCAGATTGTTGTCTCCATCCTCTAGACCAGACAGACTGTGCTGCTGTGTCACATTGTGCCAGATGGTTTCATGCAGAGGTATCTGTGACAAAACACCTGCATGCAATCATCAAACCTTTTGCAATGTTATAAAAGATACATGGAGGTTTTTTTCTGCTCTTAACTCATGCTTCAAAGGTAAAGAGCAATTCTGGTTTATGTTCCAAACATACTGGCAGAAACAGGCACTCAGGCTTCTTAACTTCAGCCTGAAACATAATATAAAGCAATTGATAAGAGATCCCTCCCATGAAATGCACTGGGATCAGCTCACGTCCTCTTCTGATTCCTGCACAGGGTAAACACCATGTACAACTTGCTTCCTCCTGTTATTCTGGGGGAATCAAAAATAAAATAAAATAAAAATATATATAATAAATAATAAAAAAGGTGTAAAGAAGAAAAATACCTACAAATAAAATACAATATATCATCATGGCTAGTCCAGGTATGCATGATAAAACTGATATATATTCAATATAAGCATGGAATTGGTGTGTCTCACATATATTATAGCACACTAAAAATAATTGAGCATTTAATTTCAAGAATGAGATGGAAATTATTCATTAAAAATATGTTTGAGGATTTTAAATTCTATTTCTCAAACAGTAATCATTATATAAAGGAGGAATTATTGTTCTGTATATTGGTATCTCACTAGTCAAACTTTTCCATTCTGGATATTAGGGTTGTTTGTGGATGGGAGGAGCTGAAAAAGTGATAATTTTTTTCTTTTGTTTTGTTTAAAGATATTGCTTGAAGACTTGTTGAATATTGCTTGAAGAATTATTGATATTGGCCATTTCTGACACTTTCCACTGGGACTTTTCTACAATTTCAGGAAAAGACATGATATTGCTTCTATTTCAGTCATACAAGTTTTTCACAATGGATATAATCCTTAGTATTCCGAAACAATCTGAAATAGCCAAGTTGTGGGAAAGAAAGTGAGAAGCTATGGGGAGCTCTCACTGTCTTGGGCCATTTCTTACCACTGCTGTTGGTGAGCCAACAGAGTCAGGCTGAGAGGCACCTATTTTCCTCTAGCTAGTTGTCAGTATTTACCTTCCACATGCACTTCCAGTAACACCAGTAACTCAGTGAGCCCCACTGAGTCTAAATGTTGGTTCTACTTTGTACCTGACATGTACCAGATGTATTTGAGGTTCAAGGAATAAGTGATTTTGCAAGGAAGGAAGGGACATTTGAAAAGGCTGGGATGAACTTCAGTCACTGTAAATAAGAGAGTCTCTAATCACATTAATATCACATTGTTACTATGATTATGATTAAATACATCCAGGGTTTCCAGAAGATTCAGTCTCTATCTTTTCAATTGCAATAGTGACAAAATATGTAGGTGAAGAAATGTTTCCATGCAGGAGATGCATGATGATTTACAGGCTCTCAATGTCCTTCAGACACAACACTAGATGCAATGTTTTCAATTTATAACTATTCCACAGTGCACCAGCAATAAATAGATTCCAGCTTGTACAGCTTTTTGAACATGAAATTGTCTGGAAATCAATAAGTTTCTCTGTGATGAAAAAAATGATCAGTATCAATAACAACTTCATTTCATCCACAAGCTTGCTGCCAGTTTACTCAATGTGAGTAGCCAGTCTTCAGGAGTTCATAATTCAGACATATGCATGTCCTAATCCTCCTGCAGAGAAGACATAAATCCCACATAACTGAGTGTATGGAAGAAATAGGGCCAGGGAGAAGGGAGAAATCCAGTGTGCTTCATACCTGGAGTGTGGCAATCTCTCTCAGGAATCCCAAAACTTTAGAGGATATACCATGCATCCAGACAGATCTAAGCTCCCTTTTTGAGAAGGAGTTTGGAGCAAAAGGGGCTTCCTTCTGATCCTCATGACTCAGTGGAAGTAAATCCCTGACAATTTTGTCTGATTTTACTCTCTAATCACAAAATAATCAAGGGTACCTTGTAACTGAATTTTGTTAAACCACTGTTACATTCATTATCAGACTTCGAAATTGCTGGTTGTATATCATTTAACCTATAAAAAGCACTGCTACTACATCCACAGGACTTATTCATTTGTTATCTTACCAAATGTGGTTAAATGCACCATTTTCCCCAGAACCACTAGTTCTGAGCCTGGCTTAAGGCATTTTCCAGTTCAACCGCAGCTGATCTTCCTTACCAGCTTTTTCATTTCTCCCTGAGTAGATCCCTTAACACCAAATTTCTGTTTCTATGCCACTATGTCCCAGCATCAGCAGCTGTATGTGCTCTGTCATATCTTCTCATGTACTTCTTACCTACATTCAGGAGAACTAGCAGTAGAAAAGCAGGTGGTGTTTTCTGACAGTTTGGAAGGTAAACAAATCCTTGCAAAATTGGAAATAAGCATTTCCACTTCCATCTCTGACTGAACTCGTGTGGGCAGTGTCACTTTTCAGAGAAGGAAAATGTATATTCCTGAAACCCAGAACCCTTTCAAAAAGACAAATTTCCTCAGCAGCTGATCTACAAATGAAGAAAGAACCTGCCAGGGATAAAACCAAGGTGGAGATGTTCTCCATACATTCAGCTCCCACAATTCAGCCCTCTGAGTATGTCGACATCTTTTCCATGTGTATCCCAACATCATTCCACTTGCGTATCCCATACCACCACTTTGCCTACTTTCACTGATAACACAGACATTAACTTTTTGCTGCTTCTTTTCCCCCATTCTCTTTAACAGAAGAAATTGTGCATTTTACCCTGTCTAGTGCAAGACTGCCCATTGACTCAGTAACAAGCAGTGTTCCTCAAATTTTGCTGCTGTGTTTCAAAATTTTGGGTATTTTTACAGACAGACATGAGAGTGGCTAGACAGACTTTACTTGCTCTCTTAGGACTCAGTGTCCAAATCATATAACTCCTTAAAGAGAGCATTCTAGGTCTTACATCTGTCTTTCTGCAAGCATTGTAAAAAGGGCTACATAAAATTATGCAGTTAGATAAGTGTGTGTGTGTAAGGCTTGATGACACAAATATTACATTAAAACTTATGCAGGGTTTTTCTCCAGAGCTGGAAAGGTTTACTGACTACTTAAAAATACTTTTCTTTTTTCCAAACTTTAAGTGGAAGGTGAAGGCCCTAAAAATTCATTAATTTTTTGTCATCTCTGAAAAGAAGGAAATAGATTTTAAAAGCAATGGCATTGATTCTTCATTAGAGTGTAAGATTATGAGATCTTAGCCATGAATAGCTAAGGGTCATTACAGCACATGTTGGATTTATAGTCAATAAAATAATTACTTGATTCAACCTTAGGTACTAGGTCAATTAATTATGTTGTAAAAATAATTTCTGGCTTCAAGGATTGTGTTACTTATATTGCATAGCAAAGTAATGATATAATTAGGAAGAAATTATGACTCTGGCAACATACATTTCCATTCAAATAAAAAGTCGAATGAATGTATATTTCAGTCAGGATCATTTATATGCATTTTTGCACACCAAGCTAAAGTAATCATATCTTCCCTATGTTGCAGAGAGAAATTCATATTGTCTAAATCAGATCAGGATTGAAGCAGTTAATTGAATTACTAATGGCATGTCATTAACTGGCAATCAGTGAGCTATACATTTAGGATCAATATCACCAAATCAATGCATAAGCCATTGTACTGCACACCTACAAAATGTTAATATATGGAGACTATTTTTTAAATGTCCTTTTATAACCAATTCAAAAATGTATAATCACTCATGCAAGCATTTATTTGTACAGTCATGCAGACAGTTCACACACCCAGACACCTCAAAGGCCATGCTGTTCCCACCACCCCTCTCTTTGGGGCAGTACAATCACTGCTTGCATTCCCCTCTCATGGGAGATGGGTGTGCTCCAGCTGGATGAGTGCCTGTGCTGCTCCATGCAAGCCCTGGTGCCTCTGCAGGGAGATCCCACGCAGGGATCTTTGCTTCCCACCCCTGGCTGTTCCTCTCTGGGGGATACCTTTTTCCCTGGAGTCACAGTGGAGAAAGGATGTTTAGCTCAGTTTGGGAAGGGGGCTGCTGTCACATGCTGACTTCTGGCAACACCAAATGGGGTTTAAACCTCTTCTTTGTTACAGTGACTTTTATTTTCATACTAATGACTGCAGCATCATCTCCAGGTAGATCCTATTTCCATTTACAAGTCTGATGAATAGAGGTCAGTGTTTAATTTTGTGCATTTCTGTGGACAGTTCCTTCTATCCATTTATTTATTTGTTTGTTTGCTTGCTTGCTTGTTTGTTTGTTTATTTATTTATTTATTTATTAGAAGACCAAACTTTCACACACTGTACTCAGAAAGATATCTTGTTCTGAAATTGTTCCTAGCTGGTTTTCTCTGTTTCTTAAAAAAAAAAAAAAAAAAAAAAAAAAAAAAAAAAAAAAAAAAGTTCTAAAAGTTCTTCGTCTGTCCTATAAGTGTTTTTTACTAATCCAAAATAAAACTGGCTGCCTCTGCTTTGTTGAGGGCTAGCAAACTGCTCTCTAGCCTCAGCACTGATCGACATGGTGTGGACTTATCTTTGCAGACTGGTTTCAGGCTGACATAACCAGTCTCTGTAGCATAACCTGCTGATGGCACTGAATGATAGTAATAGGAGACCTGTGTAGCAAGAATTGAGGAACTTGAAGGCATTTTCCTTGCTTAACATCTTGAAACACAGGTTGACTTTCACCTGAATTCTTTAGTAAAAATATAAATCAGAAAATTTGGCATAGGTGCTGGGATCCCCACTTTATTAGGTTACGCAGAAAAAATACAACAGAGAACTTGAAAAAACAGGAATGTGAAAATTAAGGAAAAATTAATATAATTTTCATATCATGTATTATTCATTTTTATGTTTAAGAACGTTTAGGCTTTGAATGAAAATTTTTCACCATTGCAGGCATTTCTGGTGACTGTTTTTTGAGAAGACTGCCCACTGTCTGAGAAGGAATACCAACATCCTGAAGCATTTTTCTGAGTGACAGCATGTGAGAGATTTCTCTGCTCCACCTAGCTGCTATATCTAATTAAATTTAAAGGAACTTCATAGGTCTGAAATGCTGGCTTTCCCTGTAGAGCTCAATCAACAAGTTTAGACTACATAAAGAATTGGATGGAGAGACAGGCAGATGCTTACATATAAACAAATTCTGAGATGATTTTTAAGACGTTAGTTTTAAAAAAAATGATGAAGGGGAAAATGCTTTGAGGATTCTACAAGAAGACTTTTTTTCTTCATCATTGTTTGAAGAAACAAAATAAAAATAAATCCAAATATAAAATTTGAATTGAAAAATGGGGGAATTCATTCTGCTTGGTATTTTTATCAGAAACAGACACATCAACTCTACCTTTTAATGACTTAGAGCACTAAGTATTAGAGGATTCAAAGCATTCTAAATTTTATTTAAAACTATTCTGCAGGTACCTTTTGTACTACCAGCATTTTCATTTCAAGCAATCTTCCATCATATTGAAAAAAATCCTCTATGATTTGAAAGAAATAAAATCATGGTAGTTCTGTAATATGTAAATAAAGATTTAGATTAACTAACCCAGGACTGCATAAAAATTAATGAAGAATATGAATATGAAGTTAAAATCCATAAATATGATATAGTACAATGTCTCTACTACAGGCAAAAATATAATTATTAAAAATCTGCAAGTGCTATGCATATGTATGTATATGTTAAGATTCATTGTTCTGTGGAATTTCATAGTTAGTAGGAGAGGACATCCAGAAAACACAGAACTCTTTTATAAAATACCTGCTTTCTCACAGTCTTTTTTTAATTTCCTCCCTTATCTCATCTAAATTGGCAGCAATATTATTCTTAAAGACCAAGATTCCTCAAGGTTGTAACAAGCTTTTCACTAAGTCAGTGGACACCAAGCTGCACTTTGTCAGGTCTGCCCATGATTCAAAAAAGAAACTCCAATCACTGACCCATCTGAAATCTTTAAGCAAGTAGTTCAGTGTTGCACCCTCACTTCATGAAGTAATACTATTTAGTTATCATTGGAAAAGGACTTTCTTCTGTAGAGGCACAAAACTGATTCCTTAGGATAGACTTTTTTTTTTTTTTTCAGACAAGCTGCATTCGATGTTCTTTAGGCAAAAATTTTTCAGCTGTTTACTTCAAAAAATGAGGTTATTTTTCCTCTACTGAAACTGTTGTCATCAGCTAAAAGTGTATGTTAGTGTATTCTTTCCATTTGTTTCCAGATGATTTCAATGTATATTGCAGCATATTTGACTTGTACATTTTCTTCCCAGCAGCTTATTGAACCTTCCTTTTGCTGAGACATCAGAAATAATTTTAAATCTTTCACTTTGGGCAAGTGCCACTGAACCCAAAATGAAATAACACCAGTGAAATGTCAGAAATGGGTAGTGTCAAACTATCAATCAGATGAAAATCATGACAACATTAATTTTAGCTAAGCTCTAAACTCAGAGGATCATCTAGGAAGAGTATTTCAGTGCACAGCCCTTCAAATTAAAAAAAAAAACAAACAACCAAAAACAAAAACAAAAACCACAGACATTTAGTGCTTTGTGTTAATTTTGCATTTGATAATAACAATGCTATAATTTATGTAAAAGCAAATGTCAGATTTGGACAACTTAGCGGATCGTGTCCTATGTAACTTAAAAGTCTGACAGAGATCATCAAGTTCCTAAACAATATAGTGAATGGACTATCTCTTTCATGTCAAAGAATAACACTACAAAAAAGACGTCCAAACCGTGCTATCATCCTGTTAATTCAGAGTTCTGCTGGGCATCCTGATGCCTAGACCTTCTCTGATTTTTCTGGAACTTCTCTCTAGTAAGAAGGAAGTGACTTAATCAATCCAAAGCTGAAGGCAGAGTTCAAAACTGGTTTCTATGTTGTCAGAAAGAGCTACACAGACCAAAATTACATATGGAGAGTGCAAAGGAATAAAGGATGGGTCTGGGCTGCTTGGGCCACTGTCAAGCATCTCTCACCTTCACCCTCAAAAATCGTGGGGCCCTTGGTCTCTGATTAGCTAAACAAGCCATTCTTTTCAGTTTTACTTTTTCTGCTCTGATCATTCCTCAAACTCTTCTTCACACCTCTTTCACTGAGTTCTTGTTTCTTGATAATGAGTCATACACAGTCAGGCAAAGAAAAAGCCTTGGCTGTGGTCTGCTTGAATATTTGCCTATCATACTAAGTATTCCTTGACTGGTACAATGAAAGTTTTCAGACTGATTATGCACATCAAACAGGCCATCAACTAAAAACATCATCTTCACCCAACAAATGCTGTTCATTATGCTAATTTTTGTTAGTAGCAACTAAAGTTCTCAGAATTTTTTTTATAGTAATTGTCTTAGCACAGATCTTTATTTAGTCTTTTGGATCTCTGCATGCTCTCTGTGTTGTTTCTGCTCATGTTCAGCATTACTTGTAACAATTCCGTATGCTCAGTTAAACTTCACATTTTTATGGCATTTTTATTAAAGCAGATAACAGCTAAGTTTAATATCAAAGCTTATTTGAGAAAAAGAAAATAATTCACCTCTTTTATTTCTGAATAACCTTTATAATTTCCCCTTTAATATGTTTCTATTCCACCATTCAATTTCTACTACTCTAACCCAGTTTAACAAGTAGTCTATTATACAGCACCAATTTCCTATGCTTCACCAAAAATATCAGGAATATTTTTCAATTTCTTTTTTTTAGAAAATCAATTATTTTTTACAAGCAAAAGTTGTCATGTCAGACCATCATATGTCTCTGCATTGCATTTTTCCCCTTTTTACATGTCTCAACTTTTCTAATTATTCTTTCCCACAGAACTTGCTAGTTTTTCACGTGACCAAGGGTAGGTTAGCACTTTAGTCCCAGCCTTAATTATTGTGCTTTGTAAATATTTATCATATATGTAGTTCTCAAATCAAATGTTTATATAGTCAGCATAAGGAATATTGGCAAAAAATTTACAATTTATTCAATGTAGCACTTATCCCAGAATTCTGCAATGGTGTTTATATATTTTGCAATTGAAACATGAGATTAAGTTTACCTTGGATGTAGTAATTCAGATTATCATTTTCTTCTTAACATATTTTTCTCAATTGTGCAGCCTCTGCTTAACTTCCTTTGTTTCATGTCTTCCTTTTCAGTGAAAAACAAGATATTTGTTTAAGGTTTAGACCATATATAATTTTTAAAATTTCTTCTTTCTTTTCTGCCTATTTCAAAAATCTTTGTTAATCACATTCATATTCTGAACTCAGGGTGGACTGAGCATGATTTTTGATAGCTTGCATTTTGCCCTTATTTTATCTGAGTCACCTTTTGATTTTTAGGACTTTTGTGGTGTTAATTTGCCCTTTCACACTCAGAATAGATGCTCATTTAATGCACAATAACTATTGTGAAGTTGATATTTATCTAAATCAGTGCTCATTCCTGCTCTGTTTTGCTCCCTGATCATGGTCTGAAATCTTCAGATGATTTTATTCCCTTTTTTTCTGGTTAAAGATCTTCGCCTCTTCCAGTAAATACCAGTCTTTGACCTTGTTTTGCTAACCAATGTTCTTGATTTTTTTTTAAAGCTTACTGTTTTTAAATAAGAAAGGGACAAGAGAGAAAATATATTCACTGATTAGGAAAATATATATATATAATTATATCCAAGAAAGAGATTGTTTCACTAGTACAAATGTCCATGCCAATTCAAATCCAATAAAGCTGAAGACAAGCTTAAGGCTTTTAAATGCTATTTTCACTTCATGTGTGCAAGGCTCTTTGTCTATCCTTCTTAGAACAGTTTACAAAATTAATTGATAGAGAATCATAATTCCATACGGGGTAGACAATTATTATTCTCAATTAGAGGTGGGTAAACAAACATTCAGGTTAAGTGACACATCCAAAGTTCATTTTTGGAGTGCAACTTTGCACTCCTGAGCAACACCCATGTGGATAATAATACATTCCCAGCCCATTTACTGTTGCTTTGGGAAAGAAGTCTCCAGGGACACCTCCCTGGGACCTACCTCACTACTTATAGGGAGCTTAAAAAAAGAGGGAGAGCGACTTTTTACATGGGCAGATAGAGGTAGGACATGGGGAATGGTTTTAGTCTAGAAGAGGAGATATTTACATGAGATATTATGAAAAAAATTTCATTGTGAGGATGGTGAGGCACTAGAACAAGCTGCCCAAAGAAGCTGTGGATGCCCATCCCTGAGATATTCAAGGGCAGGTTGGATGGGGCATTGAGCAACCAGGGATAGTGGAAGGTGTCCCATGGCAGGGGGGCCGGAACTAAATAATGTATACAGTCCCTTCCTACCCAAGTCATTCTGTGATTCTGTGATTTGCATGCATCTTTACTACTGCCCACCTCTACCTATCTTGCATTTAAATTTACCTGCTCCAAATGGACCATGATCAACAATTATTATCACAACAATAGCATGAACTTTCAACAGAGACCTTTGCAAAGTCAACAAAGAAAGCTCCATGGTGACTGAAAATCAATAGGGCAGAGAGAAGAATAAAAATTATTTTTGTAATGACTCTTTTGAAATGAGTATTCGAGTTGCATGAGAACTCATGACTCAAATAGTGTTGCATGGTCTTATGAATAGTAATGAAATCAAATCCTAAACAGAGGTATTAGATTTTAATTGAGCTATTCTTTAAAAGGTTTTTTTCACAGTGTCAAGGTCATATTCTCACAGATAAGAAGTTTATTATACAAGAACAGTGATAATAGGCACTGGAGACATATTGAGTATATGCTCTCTGCTACAGAAAAAAGAGAGAAAATATACTAAAAGCAGTAATTGAAGTATACACAGAAGACATTCTCATTTATAATTTAAATTATTTAGGCATATAAGAGGTTGCTAAGTAGAGAATGTATACTTTTTTTTTTCCACATAACTTTTTTTACTCTTCAAAACTTCTTTTCAAATTAAGTTTAAGTGCAATTCAATTTTTAAATATATTTTGAAATTTTCTTGAAGGTGGAGATGTTATTACATATTCAATCCTAACGCATTATCTGAGCTTACCTGCACAAGACCTTGATGGTCTTTAACTGGGAGTCTGAATATCACTGGTTTGAACAGGACAAACATCTTGGCTTGAAGTACTTCCCCAAGCTTCTCTGGAATCTGCAAAACCTATAAATATGACCTAAACTTTAACTACATTAGTATTATCATCTCCCTAATAAGGTGTACATCATTTATCACTGAAGCTGGTGATATTTAAACAAGTTCATAAATGTTTTTGTATTTTTCAATTTCTTTCCTATTTCTTTACATGATACTTGGACTCATGTTTATATCACCTTGTGGAGTACCATAGACTGACTCCCAATTTGCAGTGCTTCACAGATAATGTATTTTAAAAAATGTGTCACAATCCTTTCTGATTCATCGGCATAATTTACATTGCAGACAGGGTGTCATTGTCTTTATTTCTCCTTTAACCTTCCAATAATCATATTTTGTTTATATCATCCAGAAGCAGCACTAATAATTATAACACGTGTCCATAGAAAAAGAAGAGATAATATTCATACAACAAAATTAGAAAATATTCATGTGCCCATATGGCTCACAAAAATTGTTATCCCACTAGCTGTTAGCTTTCTGTTGGTCAAAATTGGAGTCAATTCACTCCTGACATGTCCATGCAAACAACCTAAGTTCTGTAATAGCTTATCCATAATTTTCTATTTGGGAATAATTTCAAGCACAACAGAGTATTACAAAATCTGTGTCAAGATTTCACTTCTTGCAGTCTCACTTCTTCCCTGTTGACAAGCATTGGTAATCATAACTGACATCAGCATTTGTAGAAAAACTGGTCTTATCTCATGGTGTGTCTCATTCCACTACTTGAAGAATTCTGCATGAATCTCCTGCATTTGTTTTAGCTCAATAATAAATTTGGAACTGTCTCTATGTCAGCTCTCCATTAAAAGTTAAGTATCAATACAGACACTTAACCCAGATCTATTTCTAGCATTCAAGCAGAAACCTCCTTCTCTGAATTCTGAGTTTATCTGGAAGTATCAGAAGGCTGTGTTAGACCTTCAGAATAGTTTTTCCTCTTATATCTCACATTTCATATATTCATTCCTCTAAATTCCAGATGTTGAATTAATTCATATATACACAGAGTTAAACAGAATCTAATTCCAAAGATATAAATCTGATGACTTTTGCTTTTCACACACTGGATCATTTAGCTATTTTGATTACATAGGGAATCCAAGCATTAATTCCTTCTCTCTACATTAGGATTAACATTCCTTTCTATTTTTTTCTGTTTTCACTAAATACATAATTTACTTCTGGACAATTTGAACAGTTTATTAAATTCTGAAGCAATATAAATATTGTCAAAACTTGCTGAAGGCCCTGCTTCCATTTGCAAGGATTTCTTATCTATTGTTCCATGGCTATGTAAGATTTCTCTGAGCTGTGAGACAAAGATAACCTCCAAGGAGTTCCTTCAAATTCCATGGAATTTTAGGTGGAAGTCAGAAGGATTCCAATGTGCACAATCCCCATTGCATTGAAAATATCTGATATTTATTTCATACTTTCTAGTGATAAGCTTTAAATAATATTTTTTATTATTTTTTACCTCCCATGGTCTATTGCAACAGATTCAATTATCACAGGAATGAGGAAACTTTACTCAAGTTTTACAATTACATATTCAGTATTTGCTTTGAACTTAACCAGAATTTCTAGTGGTTTCAATTTACTGACATGTTAAATGCCACAGTTTACACCAAGCCTAGAAATGAATGTATGTCCACAATGTTTTATATACTATGTAGTATTAGGGATTAATTTTAAGCAAATACCAATTATTAAATGTGATTTCTTTTTCCCTTCATTTTAGCCTGGGAAACAATGTTATATTCATACTGCTAAGAGATATTTTGTATTCATTGGTTGAAAAAGAATTTTTATTTTCACTGCCATGCTATTTATTTATGACCTGTCATCCATATTCTTTTATGCTTATTAATATGGTATGTTTAAAGTCCCTGATGTTTGGATGGATGGAATTTATAGGAAATGCAGCATAACCAGTTTTCACAGCAGTAAGTGTTTAAAACCTACGATGGTCTTTGTGGCAGAGGAAACATGACTGAAAAAGCTTCTGCTTACACTAAACCAGTGAAAAACCTTGTCATTAAGTATGAATCTGTTCATCTGAGTAAGGTGTTCAGCATTTTATCTAGGCCAGATGATAGACAAATAACACATTTCAATGAAAGGCCTAAGTAATGAAATAATCATCTATTTGAAATTAAATCTCTATGTATTTTTCTACCAAGAGAAAGAATATGTGGTTGACAACCACATAAAAACTTTGATAAAGAAAGATTTATATCCTTTATCTTATATACTTTCTAAATTCATTAAAGTTTTGGTAGATGTATGAGAAACTTTGATTTGGTTTTTAGGAGTCATAATAATTTGCAGTTGATTTTAAAACCCAAAGTAAACCATGGAGTAATATTGGATGGATAATGATATTCATCCTTCTAAAACAAAACTTTTCATTTTTCTGCTGAACACAGTGTTTCCTTCCTTTATGCCAAAAATGCTAATATATCCTCCAAGGTTTATTAAGAGAATCAGTAGGACTTTTGGGCTTTTTTTTTTTTTTTTGCTACAGTTTTTTTTAAAAAAGGGGCTGCTTTCTAAAGTTACTGTCAGTCAGTTTTATGAGTGCTAAAGATGAAGCATTTCTGAGGAGCAATTCTCTGACTTTTAATTTCATGCCCCTTGTTTTAAGAAATTTTTACAGCACAGCAGATTATCTGTGTCCTAATTGCTCCCTGTAGTACCTGGAGAGTGGGAGAGCCTTTCAGAGAATGGTTCCAATTAGGAACATAAACTATGTGCTTGTGGGAGCGTACACAGCTCCACCATCCCAGAACCTCCTTGAATGACCCCCAGGAGGAGGGGAAGAGACTGCAGAGCTCTTGGTGCAGAGCCCCAAGGCCAAGCCCATGTGGTAACCAGGAAGTTTGGAAAGGCTGCACCTGATGTTGAACTCTTGTTATTTCAGTGCTGAAGCACAGAGCTCACAGATTCATGGAATCATAGAATGGTTTGGTTCACAAGGTACCATGAAAGTCATCTGCTTCCAGCCTCACTGCTTTTGATGCAGCTCAGGACACAGCTGGCTTTCAGGGCCACAGGCACACAGTGTCAGGTCATGCTGGGCTTCTTGTCAACCAACATCCTCAAGTCCTTCTCTTCAAGGGTGCCTCTCCATCCATTTTCCGCCCAGCCTGTATTTGTGTTTTCCTCAACCATGCACTTGGCCTTTTTGAACTTTGTGGAGTTTGTATGGTCCCACCTGTCAAGTCTTTCCAGGTCCCTGTGGATGGCATCCCTTCCCTCCAGCATGCCACCTGCACCACACAGCTTGGAGATATGATATATTGCAAATGAGAAATGCTTTGCTTCCCACATCCTTTTGAGGTCAGAGGTAAGTTGTGTTCACATGCATATATAATGGAGCCTTGTGTGTATGATGTGCTGATGTTTTACCTACATGCCTTTCATGTTTCCTGTCAGCTGTTGAAGAATTGCAGGCAAATTAAACCTCAATAGACATGATTGACAATATGTAGATATTACTTTGTTTCCTATGACAGAAAATATAGCCTACAAATCAGTCATTCCCTTCAGTTATATTTTTCCTTTAAAGCTCTTGTCCATATGGGTGGTAGTCCTCATTTACATGTCTGTTGCAAACAAATGTCAAATGAACCTGTCGAATAAGGGTTTTGCAAGAGCTGTTTGAGGCAAGCAGTCAACATTTGGTTTATGTGATTGATTAACTACTCCAGGATTTTCAGAAATTATGAGAACTTAATGCTTAACAACCAGAAATGAGAAAGAATTTTTAAAGTAACTGAGAATGATAAATGAAAGGTTTTCTACCCTTTCACGTTCTGAAAACAATTCAGTATTTTAATGTCTGGGCCTTATTACGGACCAGTTAATGGCCATTTCTTCCACAGCTTTCACGATGCACTTACTGCTGCTATGGTCTATTTCTGAAACAAAGATTGCAGCCTCTGCTATGTTTATAAAACAGTGAAAATTGGAGCTTCATTTAGGTACCTAAAGAGTCCATGAGTGTGTTGAAACTGTGACTTTAAAGGTGACATTTAGGGAATATTTACTGGAAGTTCAAGCCAGACCTCCTTTCATTCTGCCAGTCCTGTGATAGAATTTTTATGACGGCAGAGATCTTAACTTTATTTGTAAGAAATAGTTGTCCAAGGAAAACAGGAGAGACTAAGATTATAACTAGATGATAACTAGAACTATGAAAAAATAAAGCACTGTAAATCTTTACCTTTTTTGTTTTTCCCTTTCCTATTTCCTTTCTTTTTCTTTTCCTCTTGCTCTCTTTTCCTACTATCTGTTTTTCCTTTTATTTTTTTAAAATATCTCCTTTTAATTATATGTACAAGAGCTTTATCAAAATGTCTGATTCCATCCCTGAATGGATGAAAAAGGAACCAGAAGCTTTAAAATTTCATATTTTTCTTCATATATTTACTCAAAGTAATTGCATTAGAATGCACTCAATTCTTTTTTCTTTGGGTTGTCTTTCAACACTGTATTTTTATAGTGATTGAATGTATATAAATATATGCAGCTGCATGAGTAAATGTTATAAATGAACATTTTCCTTCACTGAAGGTTCTTTCTTGAGAAAACAAACTAACATTTCCAGGAAATACATGGACATATTTACAGTCATCCACTGTAGTCATCAAATGATACGGTTGGAACAGATTTTTACTTCTTCACCTGTATTTTGCAGTCACAGCACCTCCATGTCCACCACTAAACCATGACCATCTACATGTCTTTTAAATATCTACAGGGATGGTGACTAAACCACTTTTGGGCAGCCTGTTAAAATGCTTGACAAGCCTTTTGATGAGGAAATTTTTCCTGATATGTAATCTAGAGTTGCCCTGATGCCACTTGAGACCTACTGTCTAATTTCTTGTTACTCTGAAAAAATAAACAACTTCACTATAGCCTCATTTCATGTAGTTGTAGAGAGCAATATGCAGCCTTCTATTCTCCAGGTAAAACAACTCCAGCTGCCTCAGCTGCTCCTCATAAGATTTGCCTTTCAGACCCTTCACCAGCTTTGTTCTCGGGGCTTGCTCAAATATTCTTGAAGTGAGGGGCCCAGGACAAGACATCACTCAAGGAGCTTCCTCACCAGTATCTCTCTTGTTGGCCTTCCCTAAAACATTTGACCCTCTTGTCACTGTCATTAGCCTCTGGGCAACCAAACCACCTTCTAACAGGCAGAGCTGCCCCACCGCCTCACCTTCCTTTCCTATCCCTTCTGAAGAGCTCACAGTCATCCACTGCAGAACTTGAACCTCTTTTCCTTTTCATTTAATGACATAGAAACAGGGAAGGTGTCTTAAGTGCTTTCTCTTTCCTGGCTGAGTTCAGGTACAGAGACAAAGAAGCATGCTGATCCTCAGTTTTGAAGTATCACATGGTGAACATCAATGTTCATGCTGATGGTTGTTTTGCATATTGTCCTTCACTTCCTCCACAACAGCTGCTCATTTTCCTGCAGGCTTTATGGAGAAAGACATTCTTGTTATTTCTCTGCCAAAACACTCCTTCTTTCCTCTTCCATTTCTCAGCCTACAGAAAGCTTTCATAAAGGTCATGCAGGCACATGTGATATCAATGTTTGTGTGAATACATGCTTGTATGCATATTCATGGCACTTTCACATTTGACAACTGTTCCAACAAACAGAATTTCTCTCATATGAGTGCTTTAAAGTAAATAAATGTGGTCAAAACTAACAAAGAAGTATTCTACTTGTACTTGGGGAGAAATATTTGCAGTTAATGAAAATGTTTTTGCTGGGCAGCAATTAGTACAAAGGAATTTGTCATGTGGTGAAGACTGAAGGCAATGAGCAAATATATGAAGTTTTACCAGCATATAGACCAGTCAAACACTCTTAGATTACTGAGCACATACTATATTGGGGTAAACCTTAAGAGCAGCTTAATTTGCTTATACAGCAGCTCAGATATTTCAATCCTGTATCACTTCAGGTTTGTGTTTGTTTTTGTTTTTTTTTACCAGCATCTAAGTCTGTGATAAAATGTCATCAATCAAAAACCTTTTTAAATACTGATCCCTCTATAATTTTCCTTGTTTTCATGAGGTCATGAGAAGAGAATATAGAAGAAAATTATGCTTATGACATATGAAACTTCCATTTCATATACAGCATGTTACAGGAAATGGCCATGAAAAAAATGTAGATCAACAGGAGTCAGAGAGAAAAAAATAGTTGAAAATGGTAAATTTTTTCTCTACAAGTTTGTAAGATCCATAAGACTTTCAGGTGAATTTTTCTGCAGGGTTCCATAGACTTCAGACTTCCATAGACTTCCGTAGACTTCCATTCACATTGTTACAATGTGAGTACCTACAATTCTGTTAGTTTGCCATACTTTAGTAGAAGCTAACTAGCATTTTACTTGTGCTAGTATAGTCTGGCATATGCAATCTTCACAAATGTTAATTAAAATTTTATTTTTAAAAAATTGATAACCTAGAGACTCAAATAACAGACATTCATATTAGGCCACTAGAAAGTCTTATAGAAAAGGAATAAGCTAACAGCCAAGAGATAAGTTTGGACATTTAGATGTTTTTCCATAACAGAAACCAATGATTTCTCTATTATCTTTTTTCCCCTCTCTCTCTTTGTCTGTAATTGCTTACAAGGGAAGTTTGCTGAACAATTGTCTGACCTATTAGGGTCTGAGTCTCATTATGTAAATATTATGCAGATTTTTAAAGAACCAAATGCAGTTGCAAAGTACAGAGATGGAGTACAAGGTTAAATGACTGCTTTTAAATTATAGGAGCATCTATACATCTTTATAAGGCAGTTTCAAAAGACAGGGTGGAAGATAAATTCTATAAACTTTCCTTTTTCAAGTATATCTCTACCAATTAGTCTGTGGCTGAGAAGAAATTTCTTTCTTAATTACTGGTTTTTTTCCAAATATTGTTTTCATAATTTCATTTTATTTACTGTTATCTTTCTCCTTTGGCTCTTCCTTCCACTCACCACAATCTCATCAGAGGCATAAGTTTTTGTTATGTTTTCTTTTCCAATATGACTGGCTCACATTCTCCTTCTAAGAACATATTTAGTACTCATTTATAACTGCAAAATACAAGCCAGTCTGTTCTATTTCACCAATTTAAGTCAAGGGCAAAAAAGTCTTTACTGTGCTCTCCTCCCAAACATATCCGAAAATGAACTGTTTCACAAGTTAGAAGGTAAATTTCTCTACATTCTCAGAAACCTTTTTTACAGGTGAATTTACTCTATGAAAAAATGATCAAAGCCTAATTTAAATTTAAAAGAGAAGAATTTAAGATTTATATTTATTAAGCAACCAAAAAGATGAAAAAACCTTCAATTTCACCATCATGATCTGAGAAAAGAGAAATGGTCTTCATGAGAGAGGAAGACCATTTTACACTAACCTCAGTAGCATGTTACAAGTGTCTACTTTTATTGCATTCAAAAAAATGACATGATGTGAAAGTTCTGGTAGCATAAGAATATGTCTGTGCTAAGTAATAGAGATATTAGTATTCTTTTACAGTAATTTGTATATGCTGCAAGAAGCAATGAAGTAGCTGTCTTTGATCCAAGTACAGCTTTTCTCTTGTTCTCTCAAAGCTAAGTAAGAGTTAATTAATCTTCTGAACTGCATGGAAAAACTCAAAACCCTAATATTTTCTAAGAAAAGTTTGCCTTATTTTTCTCAGTATTTCTCTTTTCCTTTTTATAGCATGCGGTATTTGCATGTTTCTCTCCCCAGGTGAAGTCTTCACCTTGGGTTGTGACAGCATCTGAATCTCATAGCAATCAAGGCTGAAGTCACCAACAGGAATTGAATTTCTTGTAATTAGTAAGCTCTTCTCATGCAGTGTTGTGAGGGCAGGGAAGAGATACCTGAAGAAACCAACATTTCACGGAGTCAGTGCTGGTAAGAATATTTACAAGGAAGATAAATTCTTCCATAGACAGAATTAAATATAGCAATCAGAATATGATTTTCTATAAAGTGACAGTTGCTTATTTAGGATCCAGTTAGCAAAATATTTAAGTGAGTGTTTAAATCAAACCCATTTCTTGAGTGAATGCACTTTGCAAGTATGTGCTTAATTTATGTTTAATTATGTTACTTTTACTGATTTCTGATTTCAGTAAGCTTTCAAGGTCCTTTGACACTGAAACAAGCTGAAATTGGGAGCCTCTGTATTGATGAAGGAAGAAATAATCAAAAGGAACAAATTTTTGTGCTACTTGTCCACATAGACATGCACCAACTAAGCACATTTAAGCTCCATGTTTCAAGATATTCTGTGGTTTTCCTTGTAGGAAACAAAAAAATGCAATGTGAATTATTGTGTGACTATGAAAAGATTGTTTAGAACTCTCTTTTCGTAAGTGTCAATAACTTGTGAATTGTACAGGACCCATAGAATCCATACCATCCTCTCTTGTTCCGTTTGTCAGGTAAGTGTTAAAGGTGGGTATCTTGCAATTTCATTGACTAGACTTGATTGGTGCAATGTTCCCTTGCAGTTTCACCAGAAGAGAGAGAGCAGGCCAGCATATTAGAACTATCAGGAACACCTCTGCATAAATAGAGGTGTCAGCAGCCATTTGAAGTTAAAATGTTGCCTCAAGGAATATTAGTCAGGACACAATGGCAGTGTAAACTTTTTCAAATAGAACCGTTCCTTTTTAACATTCTTCCCACCCACATAGAATCAGCTTGAACTGAGCAGCCAGACTTTTTCTGCTGGGATCACATTTATCATTATACAAGTTAGTATCGAATTGAAGGACTGTCATCTCTTAGTTCTGTTCAACATGAACCTGTTGTATGTCAATATTGTTTATTCAGACCAGACTTCCTAGTTCACAGGTTTCTTAGATTCATTGCTGAAAATCAGGATTTTCTGTCCATGTGGAATTGTTCAGTGCTACCCTTAAATAAAAGCATGTGTATTTTTTCAGTAGTACAATATTTGTTCATGTAGTAAAGAATGGGATTCTAGCAAGCAAGCAAGCAAGCAAGGGGAGTAGAATGGCTGAATGTGTAGAACATATAAACTTTAATACTGAATAAGTAGAACTTGAGTTACTTTCACAACTGTGGCCCACTTACTAGGCTTCTTTCTAGTAAAAATAAAATAAATGTTTTCTGAAGGTAAGAAATACTGTGTTTTGTGGTCTCTCAAAATCACCACACAAGATATTATTGTTCTAGCTGTTAGTTCTCAACATCTGTTGTACAGCTTAACAACTATCACAATACATACCTAAAGCCATACTCTTTGCCAGAAAGAAGAAAAACGTAAAAATTTTTGTTTTCTTATGCTATGTTTTTATTAAAATATATTTAGCTTAGATAAAATGCTATTCAAAAAATGCAAGGCAGTGATTTTGTTGCTTTGGCATATAATTTATTCAGCTCATTCTTGTAGTATTCAGGCACCACGAACAGAATACATTATTCAACAAATACCAACAATTACTCCTTGAATAATTTAGTTGATGAATATTTTATTCTTGTGTTAAAACCAGGTCCATGTGATGGAACAAATACTTGTGCACAGCCTGCTGGACCTTAATGGAAAGTTGATAGAAACCCAACAGCTGATATAGAACGTCTTATAGTTTTGGGATACAGTGGAAGATAAAACACATTACGATGGATTCTAAACCTTGCAGAAAAATAAATGAATGGATATCAAGGCATTATTATTTAATTACTGTCTAGATTTGATTGTAGTAAGCAATGAACAATCACAACAGAATGACTGACATCACATGGGTGAGTGTTAATTTTGGCAGGCAGCCAAGGGAGAAGCATGAGTAAAAATGTAAAAAAGAGATTAACTGAGGGGAAAATACCTAAAATAAGAACTCAAGAAACCTCAAAATGTCAGGAATCAATGGACTCAAGTTTTGGGATTTCTTCTTAAATAAAATACATAAAGATCTTCATGATATAACTGCAGCTACATCTTCATCTATTCAGCATGTGACTAGGTCTTCTTGCCTCTGTCCAGATATCCCCTTCCACGAGTCAGAAAATTCACATGAACTCACATGAACAGCATTCTCTAGATCTGGTAAAACATTCTCTAGATATAAATGAACAGCCTGAACCATGATCAGCTGGTGCCTGTCCCAGAACAGCAAAGTTTTGTACTGCACCACAGTAGAAGCATGTGTGCTTTTTAGGAGGACCCCTCTCACAGTGTAACCTCACTGGAATCACAATCCCATCTGGGAGTATCTGATACATCTGGGAACACACCTTCCAGATAATAGGGCATATATTCATATGGCAATCAAATAATCAGGCACAACAGATGCTTTCAGGATGATCTCCCCATGTTGTATGACCTTCCAGATATAATCTCTCTCAGTGGGTCTCTGTGTCAGTAAAAGGCTTGCACACAAATAACCTGGAAATTAACCTGGAAAATTAAAACGGAATTTTGTAAACCCCAGTCCTATGGCATCATCACAAAATCAATCCTTTTTTTCCCATGTACTACCATATGAATAGGTTATATTCTTACAGCACATTCTATATGCTGCTGGCTTGGTAGCTACTGCTGGATAGCTTATCAGGTATCTTCCTTGAGAGTGCAGTGACTGTTGCCTTAAAATGTTCACTAAATGCAGACCTTCATCAAGGTGAGGCTGTCTTCTGTTTAGATAAAATTATTATAAATGTTTGCTTTTGAGATCATAATGTCTTCTGTATCAGTTCTCCTGCAAGTACATAATTAACCTGTCAGCCCACCCTGCAGTAATAAGTGTGATAGATGGGAAATGTGTTAGGGAAGAACCCGTGTGTAATATGCTTGCAGGCCTTACTTTATAATTCAAATATTTCTCCTTTAATTAGCACTCGGGTAAAGTCAGAACTTAACAAATTAGCATATAACTGTTAGCAGTATACATTATTTTTTTCATTCTGAACTGCTCACTCAGATGAGGTAAAAAAAACCTACTATGAGTATGCTGGGGGAAGGCAAAAGTAACTTAAGATAGATTGATACTCTTCGAAAAGTCCTGAACTTACAGTATTTACAAAGCAGTTATTGATAAATAAAATGTAGCATGAACTACTAAGTAAAAAATCCCGACAGAGAAAAACTGACAAAAAATATTGTCCCAAAAATGATAACATCAGTAAAAGAAAATGTTTATGAAAGTGGTTATATATATGAAAAATAAAAATTCTAGCTGTGACTTAGACTTTGTCACAGCTACTGGAAGGAAAAACAAGTATTGGGTGAAATTGATAAACTAAAGGTATCTGGGTGATGTGACAGTTTGTGTCTCAAGTGCTTCAACATTCAATTTCAAATTTAGATTAGATATTAGGAAAAAGTTCTTCATTGTGAGGGTGGTGAGCCACTGGAACAGGTTGCCCAAAGAAGTTTTTCTTGGGCTTTTATCTCTCTCTTCTTTCCCTTTCCTTCATTATTATAATTGTTATTATTATTAATGTTTATCTGTGAAGCTACAAATGTTACCTTTTCTTTTGGATTTTCCTCATTTCACTGAGAAAAGGGTGTGGGTAAGTAGCTGCATGGTACTCAGTTGCTGGGTGGGTTAAAATGTGGCCTTTCCTAAAAAGAGATCTTAATCTAATTAGTGGAAAAAAATGTAGTGAAAAAAACCCAGAGAATCAAATTTAAGATTTTAGTTTATTAGTGAGAGTTTTGTATATGCTGCTCTAGCCAATGTCTTCCAGTGATAGTGAGTATAGTAGACATAAATAATGAGAGGCAAGCTCAAGTCATGTGTGTGTTGAGCCACACTAGGATGGCTACACTACCACAGAAATAGATGAATATACACAATTATACACACTGCATTGCAACAATATGGACTTTCATATAAAAAAAAAAGTCTGCAAACCTTTCCAGTGAATGTGGAAAATATGTCTTTGAGGTCTCCTGATGGCATCCTCAGCTTTACTTCTAGCAAGACACTGTAACTTGGAGAACAGTTACTGAAATTCTGACCCTTCAACAAGGAATGGTAGATGATCTTCTGGGTTGTTGCACAGGGTTACATTTTAGTACACCAGATGGGGGACCATTCCTTGTGAAGCTATGTTAGTTCTGCCATGCTAGTCCAGGCTACCTTTTATTCTTTCTCATTTCAAAAAAGTCAGTAATTGTTTAGTCTTCTCTAATAAAGGATAAAAATAAATAGTTCTTTTAAATGCAGATGTTTTAGGTATTCCTGACAATATTTTCCTGATCAAGTAAAAACAAATATATCTCAAGACCTTTCTAGAGAATAAGTCATATTTTGGAACACTTTCTAAGCCTTGGATAGATGTTATGGTGTTTCTTGTATGAGAGTTTATATCATATAAATACATGACACTTCATCCACTGAAAAATAGTGCTGGATAAAGAAGATATACCTAAAAACTTCATATTCATTTGTTTAGCAGTAATTGTCATCTCTTTTCACATCTCCTTTCTAGACTGTAAGTGTAACTGAGCAGTTTTACTAAACTGGGAGGAAAACTATTAAAAAACTCTCCATTCTGCACAGACTGTCAGAACAGAGTCTGTCAGGAGAAACACATCATTCACATCACACAGAGACCAAACACCCTGAGACTGGAATTCATGGCCAGATGGAGCTGGGCAAAGTAGAGCAGTCTAGGCTTTCACGAGGACTGTAAAAATGACCTTTTAAAATTTCAGCTGTGCTGTTATTGCAATACAAGAAAAAAGGATCTGAGAAAGGCATAGAAAGTCAAAGGATGCTGGACAGGGATTTCAATGAAACCATGCCTCCACAAGGATTTGTATTGGACCTACTCCTCACTTTATGTATCTCTACAACAACAGAGCATGCTAACTTCAAGTAGCTTTAAGGACTGAAAAGCATTACCTAGAACTGATCTTAACTGATCTTAATCTTTTTCTCAAAGGGTTTGTCTGGAAGAATAATGATGAAAATGAGATGATAACCTCGTGTTTATTTGTCACTATTAAAAATTTTTTGAATTACAGGAGACATAAATTGGGTATATTCTAATCAAAACTACAAAGCAGAGAAGGAAGAAAATAATGGTTTATTTTTAGCTATTCCTATTACTAAAATTTGCATTTGAAATTACAGAAGGGGAAGTCAAGAGGTTGTCTTTTTAAGACTTTCCCAGACATGGCAGGCTATAGCAAATGGATGGATGACTTATGTGCCTTCATATGACACCCATTATTTTATACATAATGTTTGTCCTCCAAGGTGATTTTATTTCTCTTTTTATTAATCCTTATTAATATTAAAGAGAGAATAGTAAAGTACTTTCTTTTTTTTTTTTTTTCCTGGAATGCATAAATGCTATAGCTAATCATTTCCCCACAATTATCATAAAACAGCAGTGACATTTTCAGCTCTTCAAAATTATGCAAATTATTGAGTGGGTAAGTACAGTAGCTCTTTTCTCTATTAGAGCACTGCTGTTTAAAGTGGTATTGCATGTCAAGGAGGGCAAGGTGTGAGTAGTTTGATTAGAATTATCCACCCTCCACCAGCATCTCGCTCTGCTTCACGCATCTACACGGTACAGACACCCACTGTCCTTTATTAAATCACATTTGCATTTGCAAATATATGGAGATGGGCTAAAAAAAATAGAACCCAAAGGAAAGCAGGCAATCCAGATCTGCCTTGTTTTTTGTTCCATAGCACCATCATAGAGTGTACAGGTAGGCAATCTCCATACTTCTTTAGATAAGAAAAAAAAAAAAAAAAGAGATAAAGATTTGCATTTCTAAATCTAGACTGGATATTGAACCCAGAGGTTCATTTTGCTCTTCATAAGC
Source organism: Cettia cetti (assembly GCA_013401135.1). NCBI lineage: Eukaryota > Metazoa > Chordata > Aves > Passeriformes > Sylviidae > Cettia > Cettia cetti. The sequence continues at coordinate 61,205 of VZUI01053589.1, forward strand.
CAAACTTTATCTTCTTGAAAGTTATATGGCCATGGAGTTACTCAGCTGAGGGGTGGTAGAACTGAATGGAAGAAGTAGAAAGAATGGTTCACAGTCTTTTCCTGTTCAGTTCAGCTTTGGAATAGTGACAATTCAATTCTATTCACCTGGAGATCAATTTCAAACATTACTGATAAAAAGCATTTTCACTGTTTTCCAGCTTAGCAGGCTTAGTGCAGTAGTTCTGACCAAATCCCCCCAAATAGCAGTAACTTCCCTCCTGCCATTCTCTTGTGTAGTACCTTAGTTACCCAGCCTAAGAGCACTCACAGCAAAGCTGCTGCTCTAGACTGCTCCACATCATCCCAGTAATGTTCACCCTGCTTGGGCTCTCCCATCTGTTTTCTGGAGTGTTTGTGCGTGTTTGTTTGATTTGAAACCATCTGCTGTCTTGTACCTCCCTCTTCAACTCCAGCCCTGCAGGAACAGTCTAAATCCTGAGCTCACAGCACAGCTTTGGTGTTCCAGGCAGTTGTGGGGACCCTGGTGCTCAAAACCCTGCATGGACTGATGTGCCCACAGCTTTCCTGAGAGGCTCCAGCACGAGGAAAGGAAGTGGTGCTGGCAGGAGGTGCCTTAGAGAACAAGACCTGATCATTAGCAGCACTCTTTGTCTCAAGCCAGTTCTGTTCCTGACTTTGGAGTTGAGGATGTCTCACTGACATTCAGTATTCAGCACAAACATAGTTTTAGATTGCATATTATCAGAGATGGCATTCCTATCTCAATTTTTTTGTAGGATCCAGTATTTTTGGTACATTCAAGAGATATTTTAGGTGGCTGTAAGTCTACATACAAGTAACATCATGAGACCAAAGGAAGTCAAACATGAAAGTGAATTCTTCATTTCTTAAAAATTAGCTACTGGTTGCTTTTCATGTCCTTCAAAGCCAGTTAAGTGGAAACATGACTCCCCTGAACAATCTCCTCCTGAAGGCTCAATGCACATTGCTACTCTCTCTTTCAATGTTTCACTGACATTTTAAATTCTAATAGCTAAACAGTCTCATTTCCATTCTAACATTTAGACAGAGGGGTTTTTTACAGTTTTTGAATAAAGGAAATAAATCCAACTATATTTTTATCTCCTATTTTCAATTTAACTTCAGAAATTAAAAATTCTACCATATAATTGAAGCAAAATTATCTACAACTTTCCAGCACTTTTCATTCTGTATATCCATGCTGCAAATAGAAATTCAAGGCTATGACCAAGTAAAAATCACCTATTGTCATTGAATAGAGCATTATAAAACATCGATGTTTTTCCTCCATTTTAGCTGTTTTTCCAAATTATTTCATGGTCACAATGGACACCTATGAATTTTGTTAGGAAAAAAAAAAAAATCTCTCCTTCCAAAGTGAAGCTTTAGTATTTTTTGCCAATTTTTTGCCAGTTGTAGTCACAAATACAGGCTAGACAGTGAATGGATTGGTATCAGACCTGGTAAAAACAACTTGGGGATGTTGGTTGATGAGAAGCTGAACATGCCCCGGTAATGTGTGTTTGCAGCCTGGGAAGCCAACAGTGTCCTGAGCTGCATCAAAAGCAGATTGAGGGACGTGATTCTGCCCCTCTGCCCTCAGGAGACTCCAACTGGAGTATTACACCCATCTCTGGGACCCCCAACAGAAGGGGGACACAGACCTGCTGGAGTGTGTCCAGAGGAAACCAAGAAGATGATCAGGGAGCTGGAGCACCTATAGAGACAGGCTGAGAGAGCAGGGGTTGTTCAGGCTGGAGAAGAGAAGGCTCCAGGGAGACTTTATAGCACCTAAAGGTGGTATAAGAGAGCTGGAAATGGACATTTACCAGTAGTGACAGGCAAGGGGCAATGGCTACAAGCTGATAAAGGGTAGATTTAGACTGGACATAGAAGAAAGCCTTTACTGTGAGGGTAGTGAGGCACTATCACAGATTAGTGCCCAGAGTTGTGCCTGTCCCATCCCTGTAAGTTTTCAAGACCAGGTTGAATGGGGCCCTGAGCAACTTGGACTAGTGCAATGTATCCCTTCCCATGGCAGGGGGCCTGGAACAGGATGACTTTTAAAGTTATTTCCAGCCCAAGCTAATCTGTGAGTCATGCAGGCTGAATCCAAGCTATAACATAAAGCCCTTATTGCATATGAAAAAGTACTAGTTCATTCAGGAATAATTAATATAAAAAGAAAATTATTTTGCGTATTTTTATAGAAACGTACAATACGCTTTGGGAGTCTTGGGGTGTTCTTTCCTTTCATTTTTCTTTCTTCTATCTTGAAAATTAAATAATAGAATCTGTAATAGAAATGCCAAGCCAAGCATTGATATATGCTTAAGGGAGAATATAGGGACCTTATTTGCATCTTATTTTGTGTGCCCTGCGTTATCCCAATAATTTTCTGAAATAGTAGTTAATCTCTGCCTTGCAGCCATCTCCTGGCCTCCCCACCTCCAAACCCTTGGCTGCAGAACTTGAGCTCGATACTGAGATCAGGCAACAGACAGCAACATCTGAAACCCACAAAGAGCATCAAAGCAAGTTTATGTAAGTGAAGGAAACAGTGCCAGGGCTCAGACACCAGGCATCTCAGTCATGCCCACCTTTAACTTATTAACCAGCTCTTGGCATGCTTTTGTCCAAGTTAGCACTACCCCATGGAGTTCCCAGGGGCGCTCAGGAGGTCAGAACTAAGCAAGGGCAATCCCCATTAGAAAGCTGAGACACAACCTCCTAGTTTTGGAAGATGAGAGTTTAGTAGAATAGATGGGACTAGATGGTGTCAGTTGGCCTCAGGGTCAAAATAGTGCTGCCCTCACTATTCAATTTACTGGTATAGATGCTGCCTCAGGCTCTTGTCTACTTCCAGAGACAGAAATAAATTCTGTACAGGCTTGTCCTTTTCGCTATGATAAGGACAGAACACTGCTTTTGATGACATTTTTGCTATATGTGAAATTGGCAGGAAGTAAACAAATGGGAAAACAACAGAAGGTATTATCCAGGCTCCATCACTGGAACAGCTGGTTCAAAGCAAAAATTGTGCTGAGAATAAAGAACTTTTGAAACTGGTGATATGGAAGCTTTCCTATCCTTTGCAAACTGTTCTTCGTGTCCCATGCAGGTAAAACTGTCATGTTTGAAACAATAAAAACCAAAAATAAACCTTTTTTTTTTCTTCCCTCCAGTCTCCATCACCAGGAGTATGCACTTCATGGAGCAGGACAGGCATGGGATGCCTGTGCTTTCACCACACCCTGATGCTGCATCTCTCTGTCCACTGATTGTGCTGGAAGCAAGGTTACACCAACTCTCTGTGCAAGCACCAAGATAAAAATGACAAGAAGTACTGTAACTAATAGCAGACACACTTTAAGACATCTTGGTACAGCTACAAAGCTCTTCAGTGAATGCAGGGAGAATAAAAAAGACCTGAAAATATAACTGTCAGAAAACATTGAATTGAGGGAGCAGAAAAAGTTCAAGACACAAACGCTGAACCTTTAGATAACAGTAAATACTTTGGGGACAGAAGGGGATGGGGACTGCTAGGAATAGTCTCTATGCTTAAGCAAAAGGCATTAATTGTTCTTTTGTGTCTTATGACAAAAGCATTTATCCCAGAAATATGCTGGTCCAGATCCTTTCTAAAATAATTTTATTTTTCATGACTACTTAGAAATAGGCAGAAATGTTATCACACATTTAATTCTTTTTTGGGGGCTGATATTGTTTGAAATTTACGTCTTAGTTCTCAGTTTGAAAGGCACTTGTGTTCTCTTTGAGAAAGCAGAATAGGTAGCACTTGGATCTAACTTAGATTCAAAGAATATTTTACTGAATCAGAGCAGTAGTAGCTGTGACAAAGTTAATCACTCAGCCCATAAAAGTCCAAACCTGATGGAGACATTTAAAACAACAGATGCCTACTTTTCCTTTTATTTTTACTTTTCAATTTTAGAGGAGAAAAAAAAAATAAAAGAGGAAAGGTAGGAACTCATCTCATTTTAACTTATTAAGTTGATCTTGCAAAGCTAGACACTCACTGATGTTCTATCAGTGAACCTTCCCACCTGCTCTCCAGTACTGTCTGCCCTTGTAAGCACCCAAAATTAAACCACATATTCCCTACATCACCCCGTAGCTTTTCTTCACTGAATTTATTGGGAATGCATTTCCCACTGACATTGCAGCTGAAGTACCACCATGTTTAGATGCCTGGGTTACACACACCCCAAGGCTCTTCACTCACAGCAGGCCATAAGAAAAAACTCAATTTCTTTGCAACTATATTCTTTTGATCTAGCTCTACTCTTAAACCTGCTCATGTTATGATTGAAACTTGAAAGTCAACCATCCCTTTTTGCTCCCAAAAGAACAGGAAAAAAAAGTACTTCAACAGATCATCTTCCTAAATTCCTTTAGTCAGTTTTAGTTTCTGTCTGTCAGAAGCACATAAACTTCGTGAACAAAAATCAAGGAAAACTTCAAACTACATTCAGGGTTTTTCAAAGATGTTTATCTTTTAAAAGTTCCATGATACCCAATATGGTCCTTCATTCAATTCACTTTTAACTGAGATGTGATATTACTATTTTTTTTTAAATCAAATTCTCCTCAGACTCAGTGAGTTAGAGACTGAAATCTAAAAACCTTGGAGAAAAATATTTAAAAAAAGATGAAATGGAAAAAAATGTTAATACAATTTTCTGTGAGTCAAGTTTGTTTTGAGTTTTCCTCCATCCTGAATTTTTTAAACATGAGGAGACTATTTTTAAAATAATGCTTTGGGAAGGCTGACCTGAAACAGACACTGAACAGAGCTAGAGAATAAAGTAGGTATTTATTGAAAGGCCTTTAGGATACACCTTGGGCAGGACAAGAGCCTGACCAGGGCTACACCCAAGTTGGACTTAGAATGGTCACAAAAATGGATGACCATTCACAAGGTCTTACACTTTTATAAGTTTTGTTCTATTTGCATATTGGGGTTTAATTGTGCAACTACAACTTTGGGTTTGAAGTATCATCCTTCTTGTTTTCCTTCTTTAACCCACCATTGTTTATGCTTTTGGGCCTGAAACTTGTACTCGTTGTCCTTGGTCTTCATCAGGAAAGGGATTTGTTTTGTCTACTCTGTGGAAACAGCTTACTAACACTTAATATGAGGCAGAACTACAGAACTGCACCGCTAGGCAGCACAGAATCTGAAAAAATGACAGCTACAACTTAAGGCATCAAAAATATAGTATGGCCTTGATAAAATTATTGGGATTTTTTCTTCTTTTGTGATGACCTACATGGTTTTAACCCATAGACATCTTCAGACATATCATTGGTTAAACTTCTTCATGGCTATGCAAACAGCTACAGCCTCTTGTGTGGACATTGTGCAGATTCTGTAAAGAGGACATAAAACAGTGCTCACCTGAGATTATGTCCCAACCCAGCACAGTGGTATTAACAGCAACTCAGCACAGAAACCTGGGGAGAGGTGGGTTTCTTCCTTCTAATGAAGGACTGAAAAGTGGTCATACTCATGCTACCATTGCACCATTACAATTCAATAAGCTTCAGTGGAAATCCTCCTGAATTACTTCAGATAGATTAAACCTAACTCTCTAAATGTTATATTTACTGGATAGCAGTCATCCAGCAATGTTAAAGCACCTTGGGAACATTAGTTAAGCTCCAGAATTTCTTTTTCCATGGTTTCCCAAGTGTAAAATAAATTAATACGGTTTATGGACACCCAGGAATATTCCCCAAATTTTTGCAAAATCACAGCAAATCACCATCCAGGTCAGATACAGAACAGAATGTCCCACCTATTCTCTTGGGCTTTGATACTACACACATTTTATCCTCTTTTAGAACAATAGATTTTAACTCTTACAGATTATTACTTTTATCATAAACTCTCTCTTACCTCAAATGGCTGCTGAGTTCTCAGTCGGGCCATTTAACATAAGCGCCTGCTCTAGTTATTCAGTCCATTAAAATAGAAATCAGACTACATTACCCACAGCACACTTAAGCCTCCCACAGCCCTGCTCAGTCACAGAGGCAGTCTGCCAATAAATAAGCTCTCTACAGTGTTCTCTACTAAAACCATTTAGGAGTTCCATGTTAAAATATACGAATCCATATGTTTATACAAACCCAACAGCCAATATCTGAGTTATAAGGTGATTTAGTCAGACAAGCACTTCCTTATACATATTGGGTTGGATATTTCATTACCCATGGCTAATTCCTGGGATGCTGTTAGCAAGCTTCCTAACTTTTTTCTCTGTCTGCATAGTTCTCTGCTTTAAAAACACAGATATTATTTTCTTTGGTAGTAAGACATCTGTGCTATTTGAATTTATCTGGGCATGGGAAGTACAGGATGTTTAGTGTGTGTGGTTCTTGGACACATAATGAGAGTAAAATCACACATGAGCAAGGTAGGCAATTCCCTAAACTAACAGATAGGAGAAAAGATAAGTCAAAAAATCCCTAATGCTTGCTTTACTAATTCCTAAGAAGCTAAGTTACTATTTATCATTGCCATCACTGGAGAAAGTTCAGAGCAATGAGAGGAGTAGGTGGTGTGGTAACAAACTCGTTTATAATTACATAGATGGCTCCTCAATGCAAAGTCACAGTTCTACCTTCCCTGTGGAGGCAGTGGAACCAGCAAAATTGATTCTGAAGTATTCTTCCCCATTTCTTCTTTCCACCAGTTTTGCTTCTGCCGCTGCCATGGCACAAACAAGACTTGTCCCGGGTCTTTGTCTTGAGAGCAGCAAAATGAAGATTTGCCTGTATCACCTTGAACTGACTCTAAGCATACCTTTTCTTAGTAAATTCAGGAGTCAGTAAATTCAGGTAACACCTGTGAATTACTAGTCCACAGTCCCACAGGTAATTGAATACCCTCAACATTCATATACAAAATGTGTGACTTTGCAAGACCTGAGCTCTATAAAAATAAACATAATCAAATCCAGACAGCATTTGCTTGCCAATTACTGGCAGATTTGCACCATTTATGGCCAGTCCATTATGACACCGCTCTACAAATTGAATTTGTTACAGAAAACGTTAAGAGGGAAGGATCTTTGGCTTCAATTTATCCAGAACAAATGGGCAAATGGAAAAAATCAAATCTGAATTTGTAGCTACAAGGCAATTTGGACAAATGTTAGGCTATACTGTCCTATCTGTGAAGCAAAACATGATCCAAACTATCTCAATGCATTGATGATAACATTTGATGATAGCATCTAGAACTGTGGCAGCACAAGCAATCTGGTGTACAGGACATTTTTATATTTTGGTTAAAAGCCTTTTTTTTTAGCTCAAATATATTTGTTGCTTTAGATTGCACATTTATGGTGTAAAAATGAAACTCCAAAATAGGATGAAAGATGCCTGTGGTATAATTGATTTGCCAATTGCCTTGATTACTGTAGAAATGTTCAGCACTTTTTCCTCCTCAGGGAGATTTTATCTTGAAAAACTATGCCGAGAGACAGACACACTCATACAAGTTAATCTGTATTTTATAATGGATAGGATTTAAAAATTCCCTTTGTAAAATGTGGTGTTTGAACTGAATGCAGAGGGTTGTCTCTGTCTGGATGCCAGGTACCCACTAAAGCCTCTCTGTCACTCCCCTCTGCAAATGAGCAGGGGACAGAAAATATTATGAAGGGTTCATGAGTTAGGATAAGGACTGGGAAGAGATAACCCACTGATTACCATACTGGGCAAAACACAGTTGACTTAGGAAAATTATCTGAATTTATTACTAATCAAAATAAGGGCAGGATAATGAGAAGTAGATCTTAAAAACAACTCTCTCTTACCCCTTCCTCCTCCCCAGCTTCACCTCTTTTCCCAGAGGTACAGGGAGACAGGGAATGGGGATTACGGTCTGTTCATCACACCTTGTTCCTGCCACTGCTCATGGAGAGGAGACCTTCCCCCATGGGATCTCTCCCACAAAGACAGTTCTCCATGCACTTCTCCAGTGTATGTTCTTCTCATGGGCTACAGGTCTCTATGAACTGCTCCAGCATGGGTTCCTCTCTATGGGGTGCAGTCCTTCCAGAATCACCTGCTCCAGTGTGGATCCCCCACAGGGTCATGAGTCCTGACAGGAAACCTGCTCCAGCATAGGCTCCTCTCCCCACAGGTCTGCAGGTCCCTGCCATGGGTCATACACTCCTTTGGGCATCCAGCTGCTCCAGGGTGGGGCCCTCCATGGAATGAAGGTGGATCTCTGCTCCCACATGGAGCTCCATTGGCTGCAGGGGCCCAGCTGCTTCACCATGGGCTGCAGGGTAATCTCTGCTTCAGCTCTTCTCCCTCCTTCTCCACTAACCTTGGTGTCTGCATAGCTGCTCCTCTCCCACATTCTCACTCCTCTCTTCTGAGCACAATTACAGCAGCACAGTAACTTTTTTCTCTGTTTAAATATGTTATCAAAGGGGTGTTACCACCATCACTGACTGGCCCAGGCTTGGCCAGCAGTGGGTCCAATCTGGAACCAGATGGTACTAGCTCTGCTGGATGAGGGAGAAGCTGCTGGCAGCTGCTCACAGAAACCAGCCCTACAAATAACCCCACTCCCAAAACCTGCCCATGCAAACTCAATATACATAAATAGCAATCTAATTTGTGGGAGAGGTTGTAGATTTAAAATAATTTCCCTTCTCTAGAATAAAAAATCCCACTTCTTTCATTCTTTCCTCATCTGAGTGACAATCCAGGCCCATTAGTTGTCTTCATAGCACTTTGTTGGACTCTCTCCAATAGTTCCACATCTTTCCATAGAGAAGCAGAAATTCACACAGCAAAAATACTGTTGGTTCTCATAAAGAGCACATAGCACATTTCAAAACTGAAATAGATCTTCAGGTCTGATGCATGGAATTCATCTCATCCAACTTTATGGATAGGATCCTGCTTAGACTACTGACACCTAAATTCAAGTCCACAAGGAACAGACTAAATGCATTCTGGGAGGTGGAATTCAATATCTTAAGTACCTAGGACCTAGAAGACTCCACCTATCTCTATCTGTTAGTAGTTCTAGAAGAGGATTTTTACTCTAATTCTCTTGTCATATCTGCCAGTCTGGTGCGGATGCCTTGAATTCTTTAGGATTGTCTCAGATGTAGCTGTGCGGCGACTAACTGTGATGGGATTATAGTGCGTGCAGACTGCTAAATGTAGGTGATTTAATCTCAATCTGCTCACCACTGAAATCAACAGTAAAGACATCTTCACTGATGATCATTACTCCAGCTATCCTGTTGGGGGTTATGTTATCACTGGAGAAAATCTGCCCATTCTAGGATGTAATTTTTCTGGTATTTCCCATGAAGTGACTCCCTCCTCCTTTAAAAGGACATTTTAGTATTTTGTTGGAGAGATCCTGTTCCTTATTTCAACCCCTGCAATGTGCATGGGAGCTTTCACTTTACAAAACCATGGCAGACTGGCTTTGTTCTTCCCAGGGCTTGCTCAGCTGCACATTTCACTGGGGCTTGTAAAAGCCCAGCACCTGCTGCTCGATGCTGCAGTTTGATAATCTTCTCCACTGAGTCTTTCCCAGTGAATTGTAGAAGGCTGTTGCCATCCTCTGGCTCTCACAGAAAGGTGTTTGAAGGAAGGTCAGCTCCCAGTTGTTCAAGTAGGGCAAGTCAAAGCAAGGTAAAGGAAGGTCATGCAAGTAATGTAGACAACAACAGACTGGAAGTCAGCAGCAGTATAACCCTGCTCCAATCAGTATTGTCTCTGCACTGAAGAGCTTTAATGAGAAAAAAGGATTATTAACTTTCAAGTGTTGCAATGACAGCTTGTTTTTCCCCTGTGGATGCATGGTATGCTCACATGACGTGACACAGCACAAAATAATATACACTTAGCTAGGTGCTAAGTATAACATCTCCTTACAATTCCTTTGCCCACATCCTGACTGAAGGGTGGGCAAGAACAGAGTGTTTCCAGATAAAGTGAGCACAGTGTAAGGTCATCACTAACCCCTCCGTGCATATTACTATGATTTACAGCAATGGACGTACAAGCATCAACAAAACTTCCATGGACAAATTATAGTCCATAATAAAACTGTAAAGAATACAGTCATTAGAATTCTGAGACTGGTTTAAAATATTTAATTTTTAAAGTTTCAAAAGCTGACCTTGAAAATTTCCCTATCTCCTCACCATCCCTTCCTGTGATCAAACATTCTGAGTCATCACAAACTGCACACATCACATGCATTTTTTCACATCTAATATAAAAGACAAAGTCACCTTGTAATTTTAACCTCAAATAAAACCAACCAAAACAAATTCCTGTTTTCATTCCACCAAATTTAAGAGAAGCTGACAAAACAGGAAGACCCTTCAGACCTCCATTGTAATCCTTTCCTTTCTGACCCTTTCCAACTCTGTTTAGCTTTTACTTCCTTCATCTCTTAGATATGATTTATCATTCCTTTTTGCAGCAGCCTTGTCCTCTTCACAGCAGAGTGCCATTTTCACAGAGTTGTCCTTCTGTAGGAATAAGAATCCTTGCCACAGACCTGCAAATAACTCCACCACTTGATATTAAGAAGTACTGTTAAAGAGATACAAAATCTTATTCTTTAGAGAGAGTAGTTTTAATCTTGTTCAATTGTTTCTCACAGGATCACCTAAGCTTTTCACAACTTGATGTGATGGCGTGGAAGAGGGGACACCTATGAGCCAAATTTCCAGATAAGCACATTTCACAGTTTCCTTTACAGTTGTAGCCACTGGTCTTCATCTCACCTGAGTTCTAGCATCTTGCTCATTATTTCCCCTGCCAGTCAAGAAAAAGAAGAGGGATAGAAGTACTATTTGCTTTCCCTGACAAGTATGAAATAGACTCCAGTGGAGCATGCACCTGACAGGAGACTACAGATTCTGGGTTAGGTGAAGACATTTATGGTACTGGACATCAAAATGTATTGTCAAGATTGGTCATTTGTTAACTAAAGAGAAGTGTGTGGATATGTTTAGATTTAAAAGGAAGTGAAGATGGGTATGGAAGATACCTTAACTTCATTTCCAGTGATAGTACTGGTGGGAAATGCCTTTCAGTATCCTTCATCATTTTTTCACAAATTCTGGTCACTTATACCTTATACACTGACAGTGTTGCACAACACATTCTGTGCTCTATTTCCACCACCTGAGAATCTGCAACTTTCTCCTTTCCTCTACAAAATTCACCACACAAAGGTTCATATTTAAAACTTATTCCTGTTCTATTTCACAGTATTATCACAAAAAGGTTCAAGACCTGGATATATTCAGAGACATTCAAGAAGTGCCTATCTTTGTCACATTGGCACCATTGGGCAAGTACAGATAATGAAAAATATTTAAAATGTATAAAAAAATTTGACCAACTCAGGTTCAAAACTGAAAACAACAGGTTCAAAACTAAAAACATCCATTTGTCTTCTTCCTGACTTCTAAAAGCATCTAAATTCCCTGATCATGTACTTCTTCTGCATGTGCCTTGATATTTTGGTGGGAACTGAGAAACTAATCTCACGTGAAAGTTCAGTCACGTAGATCCTCTTCTAAAGTACCTTAATGTTTTCAAATCTGTGATTGGATTCTACTCACACAGAACAGCTAGAAATAAACCACCTTTTTATTTAATTTAAATCTCTTTGCTATTGATGGAGTCAAGCATCTCTGCAGGCAGTTCACTTTATCCAAAGACATCCCTTATGAATCAGTCTGTGACAATATCTGTCCTCCCCTGGAGGGGTGATTTTCTGCAGAAGTTCTATGCAACATAATGTTTTACACAACAATATTGATACAAGGCATGTTCATCTTCTCAAGCTCCTATCCTGTACCATTTACCCCCTTCACATGCACTGAAAGAACAGATTTTTTCAAAAATTTGGTTGTCAAGTCCATGCTTTAAATCCATGTTGATGATAAAACAAATGTCTTCCCAAACCACAGACTTGGACTTTCATAACTAACTTGCAAATGAGATAACTCTTGCTCATGCACACACTGTACCCGACTGATCAGAACATTTGGCAAGGAGTCTAGAAGTCCTAGGAACCATATTTTTCTCTAGTAGGATTATTTCTGATATCTTTACCTCATTGTGTCCAAAATCCTAATTTTCTGCTTGTCCAGAGTGGGGATATTTCTGCCCCTATAAAAAAAAAAGACATTATTTAAAATGTTCTTTAATGAATAAGAAGGCCAAGCTTTCCATGTGCTGACCAATTTTGCATGTTTGGGTTTTTTTTTGGGGGGGGGGCTGGCATTTGATCTTTTTGTTTGTGTCACCTACTTTCCTCAAGATAAATAAGGTGGCCCAATTAACGCTCCATTCTCAGAACCAGGCATCTTGACATTAAAAATATCAAGCGCAAACTTTACAGTACTGTGACTGATCTCTTTAGGCTTACCCTGCTTAAAATAGTTCATTTGTAATTTGCTAATGCAGAGCAAAGTTTTCAAACACCTCTCCAATATTGGGGTTCATCAGATGGAGGATGAAGGAAGTCTGCATCAGGCCCAGTGTAACTTTCTAGTTTGCAAAAAAGTACTGCTTTTAATGAACACTAATTATAATTGGGGAGAGATAAGCTGTGGATTCAACAGAGGGGGAAAAGGCTAATGCTTTTAAAATGTAGCCTGATTAATGAGGCTGTCATAGAACTTATTTATAGGTATGCTGTACAAAGTATCATAATCTCTGGAAAGATTTGTAGCAAATTAAAGCCATCAGAGTTTAGAAATCATAAAACTGATTTGACTCCAAAGGATATTCTGTACAGGCAAATCAGAGAATTATAGCTGAGGCAGAGAAATTGTGAAGGGTAAGTGGTCTTAAACTGTTCTGGGGTGTGGGTCACATTTCAACCCCTCAACTCCTGCTTCCAGTCCCTACTAAGTCACGTGTGGAATACACCACAATTAGATACCAGCCTTGTGTAACAGCAGCAATTGCCTTCTCTGAATAGTGGAATTCAGAAACTATTTAATATAATTTTAGCTGGTTTTAATGTAAGATAGCAGATGAAGATGCAGAGGATCCCGTGCTTTGCTAGGCAGTTCTCTATGGACCTCCAGCAAGTGCTTCATGAATCACTAATGGTGCATGGTCTGCAGTTGGGAGCTATTGATTTGAAGAAATCCCAAGTAAGTAAACAGATAAACCTTGTACTGTATGGTGAAGGTCACTGAACATAAGAAACAAAATTTTCCCTACAGCAATGTGCATGGAGCATTTGGTATCTTCAAAGTTAAAAAAAAAAAAAAAAAAAAAAGAGAGAGAGAGA